>JARSSU010045794.1:0-12300 GCA_029619165.1 Eurosta solidaginis
GAATCGATCATAAAAGATCACAGGATATATATTGCTCTTTTTCGATTAGCACAGTGGTGTTTCCTTTGTCCGCTTTCGTTGTGACAATATTGTTTTTCCTTAGTTTATGCCGTTAGACTCTTTATTGTTTTCTCCTCTGTATTCGATTTGTCCTTCCTGTGCTTTCACCTCCTTTTTTATGATTTCCCTGCACATGTGTCTTGCGTGCTCCTGTTCTTACTGTGGTATCAATAATATTGCGATCTCCGCATCTACAATCGCTTGCTCCGTTTTTCTTACTGTATTCTGGTCCGTTATATTGTGCTTCAGGCCCTTTCGAGAAGTTGTGCCTCTTCCTTGGTAATGGCCACTGTTGTGAGGTTAACGAACTTGTCATGAAACTGGTGAGTGTTTTTGGTTTGGTTACCCTCTCGTCGTCCTGCCAGCTTGTCCAATTTTCGGTTCAGCGACCTGTATTTTTGTTGTAGTTCCTGATCTTCCTCTGTCTTAATGCGGTCGAAACATTCCATTAATGCAGTCGTAGGTAGTTGTTCTGCCAATCTTAAATGGATAGATAATAACTCGGCATTTATCTCATCCTTCTTCTAGTATAAGCTTTCCAACTCATATTTTAAAAAATTCTTTTCCGATTTTCTAACTGTTTTCCTGCTAGATTGGTATTTGCCCTTATTGTTATTTTTGCCAATTTCGGAGTAACATTAAATTCCAGGCATTGTTTGTTGAACCAAATGCTCGCCTTTGCTTTATATATTTTCAGTAGGCGTCGCTTGTAAATTGTTAGTAGTCCGTTCGCGTTCAAGTTAAAAGCCTGACAAGCAATAACTGACTTATCTTGTTTGGTTGATTTTCCGACAGGGTGGATAACTGATGTATATTGGAACGATTTTCCGTCATCCCTTGTCAAATTTGGTTTTGAGACAAACCGGTTTCGGCGTTGTGCCATCATCAGTGTCGATTTTCGTTCTGACCTGTTGTTGTCGCTTGCCCTGTATTTATAGTTCGTAGGTATATGAGCAGGTATTGTCAAATTGATGCTTGTGTATATTTAGTTATGTGTATGTGCTGTGTGTTCATTCAGAACCGAGGGTGGTTTACTAATCGATTTGTGTGGCTGACTGGGGTAGGTAGAGAAATCTGTGATTTTAGTCGTTTGACCTTCTTTGTCGGTTTTTGTTTTGGTGTGTTTAATTGTTTTGTGTTTATTTGTTGTTGTGTGTTTGTCTGCTGTACCTGTGTGATTAACTTGTTTCCTGTAAACAAGTTTTAAAGGCTCGAATATTGTGTCAGAAATTGTGTTTATCTGTTCGTTTATTATTCTACCGTCGAACGTTTTCTGTTTGTAGATTTCCATGTTTTCGAGTACGTTGAGACGTCGGCCCTTTCCCGGAATGTGAAGAACCCTAACTGTTTTATTGATGTTTGCTGGGGAACATTCATCCTCGACCATGTGATTCGCGAAGTTTTACATAAGTAAAAAGTGTTAAAAAATTAACATAATACAGAGAATAACAAATTTTTGAAACAAAAGCGTGATATGAAAAATCAACACAAAATGTTCATTGTTTAATTAGTTGATGGCAATTATCGCATGTGATGGCCCATTTAGAACATAATTAGACTTAAACTGGTCAATAGAAAACATGTTATATTGCCGCAAATTCCGCGATGAAACATAAAAGTTAAAAGACTCCTAAAGCTTGGGACAATAGATATTGGCATTAATGATATCGTAGATAAATATTATAGATGAGATAACCCTTCTACTCTCTAAGGTATGCAGATTTATTATACTATGTTCAAACAGAAAAATAAATTGAGGCTATTTCGATTTAAATTGGGTGGTGTTCATACAACTCTATTTAGCTTACACAATAGTAATTTGATAGCTGGTTGGCTCATCTCTACAGTAACAACATATCTTTGTTGAGACTGTCAAAATGTGCGTGTTGGTATTAGGTGAATAGAATGGAATGAAAACATAAAACTTTGAAATTTTTGTGTGTTGTAAGAAAATGTGTTCAGTGTTTTGTTTTCATTTTGATTTTGCCATCTTCTTTTGACAGTCCCTACTCCAGTGAAATGAAAGACATAAAATCAGCTGATGAAATGAGCCAACCATATAGTTCAGCCATGCGTAAGTGACGTTTAAATATACTCAATAAACACACTTTACAATGTTGCATTTGCAGGTTGAAACAATTTATTACGCAATTTTTTTTAAATTGGCAATTTATTATTACAATTTATTATATGACAAATTGCGTAATAAATTGCCCAAAGAGTATAAATTGCCAATTTGGTGTGTGTTTTGAACCTAGTATTAGCCTACACCTTGATATATATGAGGGAGGGGCAAATCAAATCTTATATCAGATATACAGTATTTCATAAATATTTTTTGTACACGTTCAATCCTTTTGCTATGTACCTCACAATAGGGATTCCGTATTAGGAACCATATTCCAGCCTAGATTGTACAAAGGTATTGTACAATAGCTTCTTAGTATATGAGTTAAACTCACATCCACTTCTCTGAATAAAGGCCAATAAGGAACATGCCTTGGGGATTACAAAATTTAGATGCTCAGTAAATGTAAACTATGAATCGAATACTATACCCATATCTCGAAATCAACTTATTATATAATTTTAGTACGTTACGTAGTAACACTTGTTGGCATTAAGTGCAAGCATGTTTTTACACCACCAGCCATTAAAATTATTTAACTATGATTAAAGAGTGAGAACATCGGAGTCATTCTTAATTTTGAAAAAGATTTTAAGTCATCAGCGTAGAGGAGATAACTGCATTGCTGGAAAACACACACTCACGGCATTTATAAAAACAATAAAAAAGAGGACCCAAGATACAACCCTGAGGCACACCTGAAGTTGGTACATATGGTGATGACCTTACATTATCAATAACAACAAAATTTACTATTAATTAAAACCCAGTTTTTGTAATCTTGCCAATCGAGCTCTGTGAGACACTATATCAGAAGCTTGGGATATGTCTGTATAGAAGCAGTCAACTTGCCAGCCATCTGTGAAAGCCGATATACAATAATTTGAAAAAAAATGGCAAGATTGGTAACTGTCGAACGTCTTGGCATGAAACCGTGCTGATATGGGCAAACGTAACGCTTAACCAATGATAATACTTTACTCATCACCGTTTTCTCAAAAAGTCTTGAAATAACCGGAATTTTCGGTATTGGACGATAGGTGGTAACATCATTTTTGCTACCGCTCTTATGAATGGGTGGAATAAAAGTAGATTTCCATTCATCTAGGAAAATTCCATATCTTAACGATAAATTGAATAAATGCAACACCGGTTCAGCAATGGAACCAACACATTGCTTTAGAAAAAATGGTGAGAATTGTTGAAATCACAGTGCTTTGCATTTTTGATAGTCTGAATACTTAGAATAATGTCATACATTTTAAGAGATAACGAAGAAAAGTTTAAGCAAAGATTATCCCATTAAACATGGCTCCATCGTCAGTCCACGAATCATCAGTGGCAAAGTTTACTATAAAAAATTCCGCAAACAAATTAGCAGATTCACTAGGCGATGACGAAATCTTGTCTTGATAAGACACAAACAACGGAATTGCTGGAACGAATAAAGTTCCAAAACGATTTAGGATTCGATTTAATATTTGTTTCAAACTAATAATGTATCGATTATATAGAAATTTATCAAGGCAATTAAATACTTTGACATACTTCAAGTATTCTTGCTTGAACTGAAGGGATCCTGAATTTTTAAAAAGTTTATAATATTTATGCCGAGATTTTTTAGTTTCTTTAGACTTTTATTATACCATTGCAATTTGTAAACCCTTGCTGGAAAACGAGGGATATTGTTGATCACTATTTCCAGAATACCGCTTTTAAATATATCAAAGCAGCTAGCGAGATATCAGTCACGGAAAAGAGACTGCCATCTATATTTGAGATTAAGGCTGGGTGCTGAGACTGAGGCTGATTGACTTTGCCGGTGCTCGAAACATGGTCATATCAAGCACGAGGTTCATGCATAAAAAGATACATCAAGCTACATGGCTGTCTCCTGATCGAAATACTCGCAATCAGATCGATAACGTTGTGATAGAGGGACGGCATGCCTCCAGTGTTTTAGATGTGCGCACGATCCAAGGACCTAACATCGATTCGGACCATTATCTCGTTGCAGCCAAAATACGCACCCGCCTCAACGCGGCTAAAAACAAGGAACAAAAAACACAAGGAAAGCTAGACGTCGAAAAGCTTCAATCACAACAGACTGCCAATGATTTCGCAACTCGACTCTCACACCTGCTCTCTGAGGGCATAACTCATCCTGAAGGAATACAGGAGCAGTGGGAGCATATCTCCAAAGCACTTCGTACCGCCGCCGAGGAAAAAATTGGTTACCGGCGGCCACGAAAAAAACAACTGGTATGATGAAGAATGCCGCGTTGCAACCGAAAGAAAAGACGCTGCCTACAGGGCTACGTTAAAAGCGAGCGCGACAAGAGGAGTGTGTGAACGCTATCGTGAGTTGAAAAGGGAAGCGAGACGCCTTTTCAGGAAGAAAAAAGCAGAAGCAGAAAGGCGTGAGTGCGAGGAGCTTGAGCTGCTAGCCACCAGGAATAACGCCCGAAAATTCTACCAAAAATACGGCGGCAGACGGAAGGTTTTAAGACCGGGGCAAACTCCTGTAAGAATGAAAACGGCGACCTTGTAACTGATGTCCAGAGAGTGCTTAGATTATGGAGGGAACACTTCTCTGCTCTCCTAAATGGAGGCAGCAATTCACCGCGCAGAGATGAAGAACCCGATCCCGCAATCGATGATGATGGAATATATGTCCCCCCGCCCGATTATGACGAAGTTAGAATAGCAATAACCAGATTGAAAAACAACAAGGCCGTGGGCGCTGATGGATTGCCTGCGGAGCTATTCAAGTTCGGCGGCGAGGAGTTGGTAAGGCGCATGCAGCAGCTTCTTAGCAAAATATGGGCGGACGAAAGCATGCCCGACGGTTGGAATCTAAGTGTTCTTTGCCCAGTCCACAAGAAGGGGGATACTGCAAAATGCACCAACTATCGTGGAATCAGCCTTCTTAATATCGCATATAAGGTCCTTTCAAGTGTATTGTGCGAAATATTGAAGCCCACCGTGAACCGGCTGATTGGACCTTATCAGTGCGGCTTCAGACCTGGTTAATCTACCATCGACCAGATTTTCACAATGCGCCAAATCTTGGAAAAAACCCGTGAAAAGAGAATCGACACACATCACCTCTTCGTCGACTTTAAAGCCGCCTTCGACAGCACGAAAAGGAGCTGCCTATATGCCGCTATGTCTGAATTTGGTTTCCCCGCAAAACTTATACGGCTGTGCAAAATGACGTTGAGCAACACCATCAGCTCAGTCAGAATTGGGAAGGACTTCTCCGAGCCGTTCGAAACTAAACGAGGTTTCAGACAGGGTGACCCCCTATCGTGCGATTTCTTTAATTTGATGCTGGAGAAAATTATACTAGCTGCAGAACTTAACCGCACTGGAACAATATACTATAAAAGCGTGCAATTACTGGCATATGCTGATGACATTGATATCATCGGCCTAAACACCCGCGCTGTTAGTTCTGCTTACTCCAAGCTGGAAAAAGAAGCGGTAAAGATGGGTTTGATGGTGAATGAGGACAAAACGAAGTACCTGCTGTCATCGAGCAAAGGGTCAGCGCATATGCGCCTTGGCAACCACGCTACTGTTGGCAGCCATAATTTCGAAATAGTAAAAGACTTCGTTTATTTGGGAACCAGCATCAACACTAGCAACAACATCAGCACTGAATCCAGCGAAGAATCAATCTTGCCAATAAATGCTACTTTGGACTAGGTAGGCAATTGAAAAGTAAAGTCCTCTCTCGGCGAACGAAAATCGTACTCTACAAGTCACTTATCGTACCCGTCCTGCTATACGGGGCAGAAGCATGGACCATGACAACAGCAGATGAAGCGGCTTTGGGAGTGTTCGAGAGAAAAGTTCTTCGAAAGATTTATGGACCTCTACGCGTTGGCGATGGCGAGTACCGAAGAAGATTTAATGATGAGCTGTACGAGCTATACGCAGACATCAACATAGTCCAGCGAATTAAAGCGCAGCGGCTGCGCTGGCTAGGCCATGTTATGCGAATGAAAGATGATGCTCCGGCCAAGAAAGTGTTTCTATCGGAACCCGCCTATGGAAGCAGAGGTAGAGGGCGGCCCCCACTCCGTTGGAAGGACCAGGTGGAAAACGATTTAAACTCCCTTGGTGTGACCAATTGGCGCCAGTTGGCGGAGCGAAGGAGCGACTGGCGCGCCTTGTTGAACGGCCATAACCGTTTAGACGGTTAAGCGCCAATTAAGTAAGTAAGTAAGTAAACTAATATTCTACTGGAACTTTCTGGCACTGCAACAATTTCGGAAAAAACTGTCAAAACTGTTCGTGTTGATTTGACAAAGCAAATTGTGTGTTTTATGCGGGAAATTATTCCCAAAAATATAAATTTGAGACCTGTGTGGTGTTTGCAGTGTTTGTGCAGTACAGGAGTCAAGGGGAAGTAAGTATGCATACATAGCAGTGAAAGAAAGTGCAGCGGCTCCAGACTATGCGGCCTTTTATGCCAGACGTCGTGGAGCACATGCAAACAGACTTTTGCCACCATCTCATGGCATGAATACCCCTGTGATTTCCATTGGGCATGGCGCCAATAACTTATTTCTTCCCAATGAGCCCACCGCAATCCAAATAGTCAAGATTCAATTCTTATGACGCAGGCGTCAGAAAACGCAATGTGAAATCCCCTTTACGCCATACTCAACAATCGATCGGACATTGATCATCGCCCTCTTATCTATTATGTGGTACTTTAATGGTCCATCCATGCGCATTTTTTTGCACATCAGAAATTTAAGAGAAATAAAGTGAAAAATCGAAATGTTTTTGTTTTGGAAGTTTGACATTTGAATTTAGGTTGAAAAGTATGCTCATAAAAATTCTAAATTTTTTATTTGCACTGCTTTGCCGACAATTTCCAGTGATTGAGGTTTTTTCTCTATTTAGGTAGCAATTTAGGCAAATTCGCACACAGCCTAAGTTATGGATCAAACCAAAATCACAGCGACTATAATTGAAAACAACATCATTATTGTATTCCATATGTCCAAACTCATAAAATTTAACCCTCCGATATATTGTAGCGTCTGGCCAGACAAGAAGACTTCATAATCGTGAATGACTTTACTGCTGACTGATGACGCAGAATAGAAAATTAGTAAAATTTTGGGCAACGGGCGTGGCATCTCCTACTTTTAAAAGAAGCTAATTTGGCAGTCGTTGAAGATATCATGATGAAATTTGGCAGGAACTTTACTCCTATTACTATATGTACGCTTAATAAAAATTAGCAAAATCGGAGAACAACCGCGCCCACTTTAAAAAAAAACATTTTTTTAAAGTAAAATTTTAACAAAAAATTTAATATCTTTCCGGTATATAAGTAAATTATGTCAATATTCAACTCCAGTAATGATATGGTGCAACAAAATACAAAAATAAAAGAAAATTTCAAAATGGGCGTGGCTCCGCCCTTTTTCATTTAATTTGTCTAGGATACTTTTAATGCCATAAGTCGAACAAAAATTTACCAATCCTTGTGAAATTTGGTAGGGGCTTAGATTCTAGGACGATAACTGTTTCTGTAAAAGGGCGAAATCGGTTGAAGCAACGCCCAGTTTTTATACACAGTAGACCGTCTGTCCTTCCGCTCGGACGTTAACACGATAACTTGAGCAAAAATCGATATATATATAAACTCATTTCACGTACATATCTGAACTCACTTTGTATTGGTATAAAAATGGCTATCGATATGGATATCGACCAAAATGTGGACCAGGGTGACCCAGAACATCATCTGTCGGGTACCGCTAATTTATTTATATATGTAATACCACGAAAAGTATTTCTGCCAAGATTTCAAGGGTTTTTTATTTCGCCCTGCAGAACTTTTTCATTTTCTTCTACCTAATATGGTAGGTGTCACAACCATTTTACAAATTTTTTTCTAAAGTTATATTTCGCGTCAATAAGCCAATCCAATTACCATGTTTCATCCCTTTTTTCGTATTTGGTATAGAATTATGGCATTTTTTTCATTTTTCGTAATTTTCGATATCGAAAAAGTGGGCGTGGTCATAGTCGGATTTCGGCCATTTTTATACCAATACAAAGTTCAGATATGTACGTGAACTGAGTTTATATATATATCGATTTTTGCTCAAGTTATCGTGTTAACGTCCGAGCGGAAGGACAGACGGTCGACTGTGTATAAAAACTGGGCGTTGCTTCAACCGATTTCGCCCTTTTTACAGAAACAGTTATCGTCCTAGAATCTAAGCCCCTACCAAATTTCACAAGGATTGGTAAATTTTTGTTCGACTTATGGCATTAAAAGTATCCTAGACAAATTAAATGAAAAAGGGCGGAGCCACGCTCATTTTGAAATTTTATTTTATTTTGTATTTTGTTGCACCATATCATTACTGGAGTTGAATGTTGACATAATTTACTTATATACTGTAAAGATATTAAATTTTTGTTAAAATTTTACTTATTTTTTAAAAGTGGCCGTGGTCCTTCTCCGATTTTGCTAATTTTTATTAAGCGTACATATAGTAATAGGAGTAACGTTCCTCATGATATCTTCAACGACTGACAAATTACAGCTTGCAAAATTTTAAATTACCTTCTTTTAAAAGTGGGCGGTGCCACGCCCATTGTCCAAAATTTTACTAGTTTTCTATTCTGCGGCATAAGTTCAACTCACCTACCGAGTTTCATCGCTTCATCTGGCTTTGGTAATGAATTATTGGACTTTTTCGGTTTTTTCCAAATTTTCGATATCGAAAAAGTGGCCGTGGTTATAGTCCGATATCGTTCATTTTAAATAGCGATCTGAGATGAGTGCTCAGGAACCTACATACCAAATTTCCTCAAGATAACTCAAAATTTACTGAAGTTATCGTGTAAAACGGACGGACGGACCGACGGACATGGCTCAATCAAATTTTTTTTCGATGCTGATGAATTTGATATATGGAAGTCTATATCTATCTCGATTCCTTTATACCTGTACAACCAACCGTTATCCAATCAAACTTAATATACTCTGTGAGCTCTGCTCAACTGAGTATAAAAAGCCCCTCAAGAATTCGCTTTTTTAAGAAAAGCAACCGGATCTCCCTCTACCTCCTCAACCTGTAAGTTGTAAATATTTAAAATATATATGCATATATTGTGGTTCAAAAAAATTTTGCTTACAAAGGTTTTAACGCGCTGGGGAACTTGGCCTGAGGCAGCATCTTATTTTGCAAAGAACTTCAACGAGATCAAAGAAATAGTTGAAGGTCTTGATGACGATGCGGCCTGCATTATTTTTGTGAAAAAATATTGTATTGTATTATACCTGTGTTTACTCGTATATATAAAGTTTCTAATTTATTGGTTTGTATTTACATAGGTGAACCTATTAGCAATCCATTGGCAATTCTCAACAACATAGAAAACAATTTAAAACACGCCAAGGGACCAGTAGCTAAAATTATATTGGAAAAATTGTATAAAGTATTCCAATCGAATCAAGGCCTGCAAGTTATAAAAAAAGTTGCCGCAATTGTGAATGGTGAAAAGTTTGTGGAATTACCAGAAAATATAGCTATAAATGGAGTTGCGGTTTTGAATTGGGCAGCATTGGTATCTGTAGATGTTGAGAAGACATTTTAGTTCCTTCAAAGCTATGCTTCGGGATAATCGCATGAGATTACTGCCCGAAAATTTCAAAATGCATTTCGTAGCATTGTGCTACTATGAAAGCACCAGCGGCTAAAACAATCAACCAGTTTAAATATGTAAATATTTTTGAATATATATGCATACATGTATTTACAATGTACATTGTACATATCGAGTATTGTCGGATTGTACACCCATACTTAAATATGTACCAAACAAGACTAAAAAATAAATGCCTTTTTTTTGCCTTTTTTTAAAACTAATTTGCCTATTTCTCAGGTTTAACAAAAAAAAATATATATATATATATATATATAAATCCTATCCCTAATGATTATAATATATTATTAAAACGAATATCTATATGCACATTTTTCTTGAACTTTGAGGAAGCAAATATATCCATGATATCATCAAAATTTATCATTTAAAATTTTTCTTTTTCCACACTTAATAATGTTAGGTCACTTCGGCGACCTTGCCCCATCGTTGATTGTAAATGCATATGTCAAAATCAGTTTTAATTTGCTGAATGAACATTCGGACCTAGCAATTGATACTGAGATTGTCAGGAGTATTTGAAGTGCCCCTCGCAAGTTTGGAAAAACATCTTCTTCATCCGAGATTATAAAAGTAAGCAATTCTAACGGAGTTTTAGTTTCAATTTCTTTTCTACTTTGGAGTAATATTTTGCAGTCACATATTTCGACAAAAAGTTCTGTTCCATCGAAATCTGTATTATAAAATTCACCCTAGTTCTTACAATTTCTTTCTGAGTCGTTATTATCCTTGTTTAACCAATTTCCAACGTCTATGACAAATCCAAACTTAAAATTAAGGTATTTAGTCGTGTAAATCTTGTACGTATTTCTTGTTGGAGACGATGGAGAACACTTTTCGTAATCGCAGAAATACACATTCTGCAGAAAGACCAACATCTCTTGCCGATTCTCTGAGCATTTTGAAGCGCCTTGTTACACGTTTTACTATATCAATATCCCATTTTTCACAAACAGACTTCGCTTTTCCTACAGCTTCTTCACAGATAGTGTCACGAATTTTGGATAGTTCAGTCACCAATGATTTAAGATCATGTTACTCTTCTCTAAAATTCATCCCGAGATCTTGTAATCTAAGCTGTTCACGATCAATCGTCCAATTTCGGATAGTTCAGTCGCTAATGATTTAAGATCATGATACGCTTCTCTAAAGTTCATCCCCGGATCTTGTTATCTGAGCTGCAAACGATCAATGCTTAAGATTTCATTCCAGAAATGAATTAATGTTATGAAACTAAAATTTTGTATATTTTGCAATAGACCTGTAGCTTCGCTTCTGGTGTTACTTGTAGTGTTAGTGTCGTCTGCTAATTGTGCTAAGTGTTCTATTACATAGCCCATCGACGATAACGCTTACCGCTTGTATTCTGGCACTGCATCGTGTTTCAGATTCACATTTGACAGTTTTTGTTAAAACATTTTTTTAATAATTCCCATCGTAACGTTGAACGTGAGAAAAAAAGATATATGCTTTCTATTATTTCACAACCTGTCGCAGGTATTCCCGATATATGCATGCATTTTTTAGTATAGAAATTTTTTTCCAGAAATCAGTTATAATAAAAATACAAATAATCGAGGAAGTTCTGCTTTGTGGACCATTTGGTGTCCCCGTTAGTAGCGCCCGGTGCAAGATGCCCCCCTTGCGCCCCCCCCCCTCACTACGCTTTTGTTTTGTTTTTTGTTATGTAGAAGTGAAACAAAAGCTGGCTGGGTTCGACACAACACTGTGTCACCTCTTGTGCTTTAGATGTTACGTTTCTGAACTGCACAGATGCCTGTTGATCACGCAGATAATATGCAGTTCACCTTTTGAGACTGGAGGAAGGGTGGACACTTCCACGTCTTGCAGCAACATGTCGTGGTTGACAGTATCACAGACTTGTGATAGGTCTGCCGCTATGAGTACTGTTCTGTGAAGGTGTTCTTGATTCAGTCCACAAATAATTTGTGTGCTGGTGACGTTTATTGCGGTGGCATTGCTATGCAATTTTGGGAAGCTCCCACGTTAGCTGGTTTTCCAGGCTAAGCACCACCCTCGCCATTTTCCATTTTTCACGGTTGGCGAAAGTGGACAAAAACAGGTTGAAGACGAGTGCTAGATAAATCCCTCTTTGCCAAGTTTGTTAAGCGTCAACATGGATATGCCATATGGGTCTAATGTTTTGGATGTTTTAGCACGAACGATGCCATCATCAATCTCTTTGGCGGTGGCGGTAATTTGGGGAGGTACGGTTTTTATGCTTGTGTGCGCTTCTGTTGGCCCGCCGTCTGGCTTTGTCAACCATAGAATGCATTACATATTGTAGACAAAATGCTCTCGTGCATTTTTTCGTATTCGACAACATTTTATCGCCGAAGGCGATGGATATTTTGTCGTTGTGCTAATCAGTTTCGACAGGG
>JARSSU010045798.1:0-18266 GCA_029619165.1 Eurosta solidaginis
GAAGGAGGTAGAGATATTTTTTGCCTCTTCTCTCCTCTGTCCCCTTATTTTCTCGTTCGCTCGTATCTTCGTCTTCTTGTTTTTCCTCTTGCTCTTCGCTTATCTTCCTCTTTTTTTTCCTCTCTCTCTGCTTCTCTTCTCTTCCTCTTCTCTTCTCTTCTCGCTTCGCTTTTCTCTTGCTATTAGATGTCTCTTCTCTTCTTCTTACGCTTACCCTTCCCTTCCCTTGCTCTTCTACTCTTCCCGTTCTCTTCTCTTCCCCTTTCTCCTCTCCTCCTCTATCCTCCTCTCCTCTTCCTCTCTCTGTCCTCTTCTTCTTCTCCTCTTCTCCTCCTTCTTGTCTCCTCTCCTTCAACACTTCCTCTCTTCTCTTCTCTTATCTCCTCTCCCCTCCTTCTCTCCTCATCATTACTAATTCTCCTCCCTTCTCTTCTCTTCTCCTTCCCCTTTCCCCTCCTCTTCTCTTCCCCTTCTTTCTCTTCTCTCTTACTTTCTCTTCTCATTCTTCCTCTTCTCTTCTCTTTTGTCCTCTCTCTCTCTTCCGCTTCTCTTCACTTCTCTCTTTACTTCTTCCCTCTCTCTTCTCTCCTCTTTCGCTTCTCTTCTTTTTACCTTTACCTCTATCTTCTCTCTTCTCCTCGCTTCTCTTTTCTTTTTCTCTTTCCTTTTTATCTCCCTTCCTCTCCTCTCTTCTCCCCCTCTTCTTCTCATCTCTTCTCCTCTTTCTCTTCTCTTCTCCCTCTTCTCCTCTCACTCCTCCTCTTCTTTTCTCCTCTTCCCCTCCCCTTATCTTCTCTTCTTTTCCCTTCACCCTTCTATTCCCCTCTTCTCTTCTCTTCTCTTCTCTTCTCTTTTCCTTCTCTTCTCTTCTCTCCTCCCTCTTCGCTTCCCCCCCCTCATACTATCTATCTTCTCATTCTCTTCCCACTCTTCCTCCTTTTCTCTTCCCTTCTCCTTTGCTCTCTCCTTCTCTTCTCTTCTCTTCTCTTCCTCTTCCTTTCCTTCTCTTCTCTTACTCTGCTCTCTCTTTCCTTCTCTTCTCTTCTCTTCTCTTCTCCTTCTTTTCTCTTTTCTTTCCTTCCTCTCTTCTTTTCATTCTCATCTCTTCTTCTCTTTTCTTTTCCCTTCTCTTCTCTTCTCCTCTTTTACTCTTCTCTTCTTTTATCTCTTATCTTCTCTTCTCTTCCTTCTCTTCTCTTCTCTTTCTATTCTCCTTTCTCTTCCTCTCTTCTCTTTCTACTTCTCTTCTCTCTCTCTTCTCTCTTCTCTTTTCTTCTTCTCTTTCTCTTCTCCTTCTTATCTTCTCTTCTCTTCTCTTTCTCTTCCTTCTCTCATCATTCTCTTCTTCTTCTCTTTCTCTTGCTTCATCTTTATCTTCTCTCTCTTCTCTTCTCTTCCTCTTCTCCTCTCTTCCCCTCTTCTCTTCCCTCTTCTCTTTCCTCTTTCTCTTTTCTCTTCTCTTCCTTTTCTCTTCCTTCGCTTCGTCCCTTCTCTTTCTCTTTCTTTCTCTCTCCTTCTCTTCTCTTCTCTTCTCTTCTCTCCCCTCCTCCTCACTTCTCTTCCTTTATCTTATCTTCTTTCCCCTCTCTTCTCTTCTCTCTCTTCTCTTCTCTTCTCTTTCTCTTCTTCTTCCTCTTCTCTATTCTCTTCTCTTCTCTTTCTCTTCTCTTCTCTTCCCCCTCTTCTCTTCTCTTCTCTCTGTTCTCTTCTCTTCTTTCTTCCGTAGTAAACCTCCCTTCAGTTTTGTCTACATTCTTCTGATGTCACAAATAAATACGGTCACTCAAAGCCTCGATGTTGGTGTCCGTGTCTCGGTGATTACTGTGGCGTCAGATCAGTTGTGTCTGAGTGGTCAATGAGGACCTCAGGATAGGCCCCCTGGAATAAGTGTGAGGAGACATCACGTTCTGGAGGCACAGATGCTGTGTGGTATACTGGCGTTGCTGCGTTTCGAACTCTGAGAGCTTGGCACTCTCTCTTTCTCTACAAGTCGCGTGTCGTCGTCGACATTCTGTGCGGTGCACAGACGGGCTGGGATAGGATATGTACATTGGAGTCTATTCTATTTTCTTTTCTTTTCTTTTCCTTTTTTTCTCTCTTCTCTTCTAGTTCTCCTCTCCTTCCATAACCTCTTGTGTATATCGTCATATATCATCATGCCATATCACGTCTTACTCTATCCCGTGTCTTGGCGTAATCGCACTCACTTCGTCCTTCAATGGTATAAGCGTGTACCTCACCTAACTGCCCTCGCTCACTTACCTCTTTCTCTCCTCACTCCTTTCTCCTGGGTACACACTCTCCGCCCTGTTAACATACCTTGTGTGCTTATCTCCTCTTTCTCTGATCTCTGTTCTCTAGTACGGTGCATCTTGATTAACAATTTGATGCAATGTTGCGGTCGACGCGCAGTACTTATTGAGACTGAAGGTTTAATGTTGCGCTACATAAATCGTTCCTCGAGATGGTCGGGCTAGCACCTTAATTGTTGCTGTGTTCCGCAGCGTACCAATCTGGTGTCCGACAACAGGAGCACAATCACACATCGATAACACTCCCCGAAGCTTCTGGAGTAACCCTTATCGCTACAACGACACCAACAACATGGACGAAGACGTTCGGTCAAGAAAATACATATTTCTATCGACAGGGAGCCGTTTTACGGACTAGAGAAACGGAAGACTTAAAATCCTCCTTGGGATGCGGGCGTTTTAATCAAATTTTTAAATGGGGCTATATGTTCAAACAAATTCTCAGATAGAGCATTCTTTGAAAAAAAAAATCTCAGTAAGGTTTTCTTCGAAACAAATTCAGATATAGCTCGTTTGTCAACCAGCAACCGACTGATATTCCCCTGATATCGTCGATTTCTACTTATTTTCTTATTTCATTCACAAATTGTATTTAACAATTTTTTAAGCTTTTCACGGAAACTCAATCAGCTGCCGTAGGTGATAACGGCACTGACGAGCGTGGATGACAAACGGATGGCTAGGAGCATACCAGCATCCCAAATACCAACATAAACTCCTCCAACTCCCCAGCAGCTGTTTGCTGCAGACCAGTGTGACAACAGCAACATTCGCTGCACAACAACAACATACAACAGTCAGAACAATACGAACAACAGCAGATCAACCTACACACCATACATCGTAAAATAGAACACCAACTACTATGTCTATAATATACGAATGCAATCAAATAAAGAGCGATAATTAAACGACATTGGCCTAAAATATAGATTATTTAAAAGAGAAAAAAAAGTGTGACAAAAAGAAAAGCAAAGCAAGCAATTAGAGTATTGGACTAAATGATTTACTCACCAATTTGGTAGATATACTATCATATACACATATACAAGTACATATTGTACATAATCTATTACCGAGATGGATGTATGCATGAATTTTGACAGATGCAGCGCTCAGTCGAATTTCATCTACATCGTATTTTATACATACATATATGATTATACCATATATAGTATATGTAAATTGGACGTAATTCAAATTGTTTTCGTCTCGGATTCAATCAGGCAGCTTATAGTTGCAAGTGCATGGGGGAGGCCGCAAAAAACAATTGGTGGCAAAAAAGCGGATAGGGATATAGGCGCCTATGTGTGTAGGTATCAGTGAGTGTGTAAATGTGGGTAGTGGTACTAAGAAGTTAATGGGAGGCGTGCATTGCGTCTGCACATGTGGGGGAGGAACACAAGGTGTTTATACGAACGTGAGGTGACAGTACAATATAACAACTGCGTGGTGCAAATAAGGAGGTCGTGTGTGTGTACTTTAGATAGATGGTTTGTGTCAACAATAAGCAATAGGCAGACTAGGACGAGAACGAACACACAACACAAAAGTTGAACCAGCATAAGTGAGTGAGGTGGATATGAACGCAATCATTCTACTGCAGATATGATTACGCTATCTAAATACAATATAAAATTTGGATAAATTGTACGTCATAAAAAATCGTAAAACTTTATTTGTATTTAGTATCCGATATAATTTGGCTTCAGATAGATGGCATCAATAGGATATGCATGGTACCGTATATGAAATGTTGTCATATACATTTATGATATAATGTGTATTTAATATCTGATTACAAACAATGTATGGTATCAGATATATGGTTCAAGTATGATATGATATGGGTCATAGTAGCAAGATCAAACACGACAGATCGACTGCTAGCGGGAATATCATCCTAATCTCGGACTGCCGTTTCGGAAAACGTCTTGTCTCCTATTACGATCGTAAAAACGTTTGATAACACATATTTCAGATTTCTCTCAAAAATGCCGTATCTCATAATTTTTTCATGGCACAGGCCGGACTTCCTATGTGTAAATTTTTATTATCATATGATATCGTACCTCCTCTACGTAATGTCTAATCACATGATTGCGTGCATATAATAATATATCAAATAGAGCATACTAACAAGAGGGCGTCAGTTCGTAATGTTTGATATCAAAGCACCATACGCTCAGAGATATTGGGGTCTTCTGAAAATATGGCTTCCCACTTATTCATTTGTAATTTTCGCCGTATGCTTTGTGGCAATTGTAGTGAGTGGCTGTAATTTTCTTCAGCAGTCGATTTACATCTTGTGCGACTTTCTCCTCTTCTTATAAAAGCGTCAAAGCGGCCACTCTTTAGTTTTGCGATAGCGAAATCTCTCGCCGCATTTGAATGCCAGAACATAAAAATGTTGCAGCTAGCGACCGAAAAACGTTGCCAAAATTTTTTGAGTAAACATTAAGTTTTCACAACAACTAGTAGATATTGGCGTTGAAAAACCATTATAGAGTACAATAGAATAAAAATCTTGATTTTGGTTGTCAATATTCTTAGTTCGAAGCGGCAGGTGAGTACAATGATATTTCCCATGTCAACAAGTTTATCACAAGAATCATGATATTTGTAAATTTGGGGGTGTGTGGGGCAACCGGATTCACATCACCTTTTGTTCAGCTTCTTCAGAATCTGACTCAGACATGGTAAGATAAGCCCCATTCCACTTAATAAACGTTAACTCATTATATTCCCCACCTAGGTCCGATTTATTACAATTTCAAAAGAACTTTTGGTTTTCACTGTGAGTTAATATGCGTTACAACATTTGAGTGCTATTTCATTTAATACAAATGTATTTTACTTAGAATTTCTTTATATTTAACCTCTAAGGTAAAAGTCTACTAGTTGAGGGGTTCGACTGCTATATACGTGTAACGGAAAATCTCGAGAGAGGTTTTAAAGACGCTATTAATCTCGGGGGGGGGGGGGAGAACAATAATCCGAATTTTATATCTCTAAGATCCGGAGATATTTGCAGTTGAAGTTGACGATTTTTTCATGCATGGTGTGCTGTTTATGGATCGTTTCGTTCGTACTCACACAAAAAAAATGGTGAACAGCTGAAGGACATACACCAAGAATGGCGCGTAGCACACGGTTTATATGCACCACACTCGACCTTTGGCATTGGCCGTAGCCCAGTGTATTTTTTATAAGCGGCAGCGCCGAAGGCCGTCAACATCAGACAAAGGTGTTCTGCCTGTCAACAAATACTAATTGATTATCCAACCCCGGTTTCGGAGGTAGCATCCCGCGGGTACTTTGTTCGGACAAATTTCTTCCTTAATAATATGTTTGAAACAAGGTTAAATTTTTATGTTCCGTCCTTCGATTATTGTCTCGAGATTAGATGACGCGAGTCTATTTTGAGCACCTCCTCGATGTATATTATGGTCGCCGTATTTAGCAGTCGACCCCTCAACGTAGACCTATCATACTATAACTATCATATATATTACGAAAATCAGTTTAAAGAAATGAAATATTTTTCGACTATCTATTTTTATTAAATTATTGAAACATAAATCGCGAAACATGGGTATGCCTATGAAAATCCCCATATTCAGATCTCTTATATTTTTCTTTGGAGTGGCATCATTGACAAAATAAGTCCATTTTTGACAGTCGATACTATCGAAACTAAAGAAAACATTGCATCTAGAATTACAGTCACATTACGGCCTTATTAGTTTGATATCACAATTATTAAATGATTATAATATTCTGCATTTATAGAGGGACGTTGGATTAGTTAAGGTTTGCTTATATCCTTTGACTACGTACTACGTACTTAACGCTAACATAGCAGTTTTATTAAGCCAAGAGCTGCGCTGACGAGTTTAAATATGCCGAATAGTCTGGAATAGTTACTTATAATTGATTATCAAAACAAAGTTTTATTAATGTTTTCCAAGAAGAAATTAAACGTGTAAATAGATGTCTTGTATGAGTTATATGTATGTAAAGTTACATAATGTGAGGTGTAACCTGCCAATCTGAGAGATCTAGTCAGCTAGAATAGGTGTGGAGTTCGAAGGGCAAAATGTTAAGCTGATGTCGTCATTTGCTCGATATGATGAATGTATCATACTTACTTATCCTCATTCACCCAGATCAGCGATGCAATCATTAAAAATCTTAATGTTTACATAAAATGTGCAAACAACTTATGTGACCTTGACCTTACGTGCTCCTGGCCGACCGTATTCTGATCTCAGTAACTGTCTTCCCGGTCATTAATGCTAGGCGAGGCATGCACGCCGACGAATATACTGTAGAATATGCAAACCCGCTTGCTCGCTGCATAAATTGTACAGTGCCCATTCACGTGTCGCGTTACATGATTATGATTAGGCCTTGTCATAACACGCAATGTAGTAGTGTGACGGGCTCACAGACAAACAAGACGGCTGAGCGTAGCACTCTGGCGTTTCGTGTCTGCGAACGCGATGTTAAGCCTCAGCTGCTGAGGCTGCAGAGATTTTGTCACATCTTGAGGCTTAAGGGCTCAAGTATTTACCAGAGTACGCAGTCATTTTATAAACACAATTCAATATTTTAGTCCATCCAACCAATTTGTAACAATACTTAACCTAACCTAACCAATATCACCAAGGCCTTCTCTGGGATGAGTATACAGCTAATATTAAATCGAGTATACAGATTGATTTGAATTAATATTCAAGAGCTTGGTACCTATGTTAATAAATCTAAATTTGTAAGTTTTTGACTACCACCCTATCGATCTCGATATTACTATATGATATGGTATCATTTGATATCATATGTGATCATAATAAAATAGATGGTTTATACATTTTATATAAAATCCCGTTTTTAAGTTAGGTTTCGATATGTCACTATGCCGCTAGTAATAAATGCTGGACAACAACGGAAGGAAGGCAAGCAAATGAAATCGAAAACAGCCCACCACACATATACGATAACGATAATATGAGATGCAATAAAGAGCGCATATTACTCAGCCATATATACATAGAAGAGAGAACGAGAAATAAAAAAAGCAACTATATGAGAAAGTTGTTCGCAAAAAGTCTAGACCCTAAGAGAGCTAACGAGGGACACTGAGTATAAATGCAGCGAAGTCCAAGTGATGGAATAAGTTGGTTTTTAATACGCTATAAGTGAAGTACGTGAGTAATTTAGTTGTAAAGGCCTACTATCATAGTAGTGTTGTAAATAAAGAACATTTTTCTATACTGAATATTTGTGTTATTTATTCGACAGTTCGGCGATTCGAACGATAAAAGAAGGTGCAGAATAAACAAGAATTTCTTAAAATTTGCAACAGTACATATTAGTTTTGAAGCTTTGAGCCTAAAGCATAAATAGTCAACATTTACTCAAACCCGATTTTCTCAGTAAAAGGTGGTTGAGAAAATACTTTGCTTTTTATGTTTTTTTTAGCTTAAGGTGCGAATGATAATGCATATTATTAATTACACTAGATAAGTTTTAAAATGCATAAAACTACTTTGCTTAGAAAATTGCTGATCTGTGACCTCATTCTCTAACCCGATTTTAGTATTTATTTATTTATTTATTTATTTATTTATTTATTTATTTAAATTAAATGTGCAGTACAGGATACCTTACAGACTAGAATAATGTAAAATAATCTCGCGCAAATGAGAAGAAGTATGTATTGTAATTGATTGTTATAACTTATAGACAAATTGAATTTAGAATTCTTACAAAATCCGATTTTGATAGTGCAAAGTCAAGCTTAGTAGATGAAGAGAACAGAGCATTTAATTCTCTTAGTGCCGAGCAATAGGCGCATTGCTAGCATATGTTGTTCTAAAAAGGGTAGAACTTACGAAGATTTCTCTGAGGAATATTAAAACTAATCCGCTCAAGTAACATTGGGCAATCGATAATGCCATTAATAACATTGAAAGCAAAAGAAAGCGAGAGAATTTTCCTTCGTTTTTCCAGCGAATCCAAATTAATTAACAAACGCCGAGAATCGTAGGCGGGACAGGCTCCTCAAACCTTAAGGAACGTAGAGCGTGTTTTAGAAAGACCTTTTGAACTCGTTCAATTCTACTTATCGAGAGTTGATCATATGGTCTCCAAATGAAAACAGCATACTCTAAATGTGATCGAACAAGAGAGGTAAATAGTTGCTTAAACGTATAGGGATCAGAAAACTCCTTGGAGTTGCGACGAATGAAACCGAGAACGGAATACGATTTTGAGAGTATTAAGTTTATGTGGCCGTTGAAAGTAAGTTTAACATCAAATACCACGCCCAAGTCCTTAAACTCTGTTACATTTTGCAGCACATCATTAGCAATCCGATACGATGTATCGAGGATGCTTAGACGCCTGCAATATGTCAAATGGAAAACATTTCTTTATGTTAAGGGAGAGGCGTGACTTCTCACACCATCTGTGAAGATTGTCCAAATCGGTCTGCAGATGAAAGGCATCTGATGTGTCTCGAACATTCGAAAAAATTTTTAAATCCTCAGCATAGAGCAAAACATTTTGAGTGCGAAAAGCATTGACTGATGTCATTAATAAAAATTATAAAAAGGAGCGGACCTAGAATGCTTCCTTGAGGAACGCCTGAAGTGGCAACAAAAGGGTTCGAGAGTGCACCATCAATGGTAACTACGCAACTTCTACCGGTTAGGTATGATTTGAGCCATAATAAAAAAGATGAATGGAATCCAAGGCATACCAATTTATGTAATAGAATCGTATGAGAGACTTTATCAAACGCCTTTTAAAAATCCGTGTAAATACAATCAACCTGGAGTCCTGACGAAAACGAAGAAATACAGAATTCGGTAAAGACCGCCAAATTAGAGGTCGTTGAACGACCCTGCACAAATCCATGTTGATTGGGATTTATCATAGCCTTGACAGTAAAATATATTTTTTCTTTAACAATCCATTCAAGCAACTTCGAGATGCTTGAGAGCTTGGATATTGGCCGATAGTTCCGAACGTCGCTTTTTCTTCCACTTTTGAAAAGAGGTGTTATTGTAGCTAGTTTCCAATCGTTCAGAAGGTCCCTGAAGAAAGGGATTTATTAAATATAATCTCCAATGGAGTAACTAATGCTGGACAGTTTTTGAGGAGCATTGCTGATAGTCCATCACAATCTGTCTGAGAAGAAGACTTGAGGCAACTAAACCCTCCGTAATATCGTTAGCGGTAATTTGAAGCGCACCGAAATTAAGAAATGACGGAATATCGCCAGAGAAATCAGGAGACTCTCCAACATCAGATACGTAATTTGACTTAAAAAAGTCAGCAAATAAATTTGCTGCTTCATATGGGGTAGTAGCGAAGTTATTATCATACTCAACCGACGTGGGAATACTTGAGGCCGCCTTTTTGGATTTCACGAAGTTCCAAAATTTCTTCGGATTAGATTTAATATTTCTCTCCGTACTACTTAAATAGTTTTTATACAGCTTGTTATTCAGAGACTTGAATTTCTTCTGAAAATGGCGGTATTTAACAAAATATGCTGAGATACGACATGCCTTATATTTCTTAAGAAACTTGTTTTTGAGACTTTTTAATCGTTTCAGGCGCGTGTTACCCCATGGTGATTTGTAACATCGCTTCCTCTTTAAAGATATATTATTGAGACAAAATTCATTCATTTGAAATATATTTGCGAAGAATCTTATGCCCAAGCGTATTTTAAATTAAATCGATTCGAAAAGTAAATGTGTTCGCTTTTTTTGTACTTTTTAAGTAGAGATTTTATCTGATTTTAAGGCACTGTAAATAGATCCGCAAACTACTACTAATAATTTAGTTAAGTGCTTCTATTTTTTCCGCCCAACCAATAGTTCAAATAAAGTCGCATTGAAATATGTTTATAGCTTTTTAACAAATATTCCACATTTAAATTAAAGTCTTTCTGTTGACCATTAGTTGGACTGTGTTTGTGTGCTTGTGCATTACTTACCACTTTAGATGATGATTTTGTGCTTTCTTAATTCGATAAATACACCAAAAAAAGTACTTTGCGCTTAAATTTAAGTGCGCCTAAAAATGTAATACTAAGATGAAGCCAAAATATAGGGACGTATATCCTCCACGTCGAGTAGCTGCTCCGGCGCTACATGTTCACCACACATAGGGCATTCATTCAATTCTGAAAGTATTCTATATAGGCAGAGAAAAAATTAGTTAATTATATTTGTGACAAGCATACTTTTCCATTTCGGCGCGAAAACAAAGAAAATCACATTCCGGACAAGAGGTCATTTGTTGTTTAATAATATGTTGACCCGTTGCTATACATATGGGTAGTGTAGTTTTACAGCTGTGACAAGTAACTTCCATATTTGGCAAATTTGTATCACAAATCGGGCATTCCATTGTTTCAGCATCAATATCATCGCTTAAAGTTTTTACGCCTTTTGGCGCTTTACGTACAACGGACTCAATCTTTTTTGCATAACGTGGATCCAACTGTGGCCGATAATCAGGACGCATTAGCATTGAAGCGTAAAGAAAGGCGGACTTTTTTAGACCAGCACGCTGACATTCAATAACAGTTGAGGTGAGTATTGGAATAATATCTGCGGAGCGAAAAATATTTTATTAAAGGCGATATTAGTATTTATTGAGAACAAAATACTGAATATGTCGCGCACTTACGTTCGGGAAATTGTGATATATTAGCAGCAACTTGTACCAGCAATTTGGCGGCCAGCAAATGATTGCCCAACTTTACATGTATACGCACCAAAGTATAACGATGTAACAAAATCAAATTATGACGCATATCTGCAGACACTGCCAAATTATTGCGACGTAATTCTTGATACATTGAGAATAGCATATCACGTGCTACCTTGTAATTACCAGCCAATTGCTCCTGATTCGCTATTATAATGGCTGTTTTAGCAGCATCTTTATAATGCTTACGAGCCATATACAAACGAAAAAGATAGCGCGGATCTTTCGGCACACCATCCACCTCGCCAAGCAGAAATTCAATTAACTGCGTAGCCAATTGTTCGTTATTCGATGTCGCTACACAATCAATAGCTAGTGAAAGTGCTTGCGATTCCTCATTGCTAAAGGCTGATGCTTTTAATAGAAAACGTAGCGCTTTACTAAATTCGCGCGCCAAGAAATAGTACTTGCCTGCAAGTAGCGTGTACTTTTCAGTTTCGAAGTAATGTGCCAAAGCGAGATAATCACTTGATTTAGCATTTTCGTAACGTTGCAATAGCTCACCATGTTGTTTGAGTTTGTTATGACGTTGTGCAAGCGCAAATGCTTCTTCCACACAACCGCAAATTACTAAGAATTGTAATGCTTGCTCAACATCACCAATTTTTTGATAAAATTTCGCCAACATTTTTGCAGCTTCCATTGAACGAGATTCGAGTACGATTTCAGAGGCAGCATGTGGATCACATAAATGATCTAAATAGATGCGTACGCAGGCATCAAGATCACCAGCAATACGATAGCTACTGATGGCCTCCTCAAAATGTCCATCCATCTCTTTGGCCTTAGCATAGGCAGCATGCAATTTTGTGCTCTGCACTTGTGGCAATATTTGATTTGCTTTATTCCACATTTTCAAATTTATATAATGAGTACATGCTTCATCATAGTAATCGCCACGTTCATATAGACCAGCAGCTTCAGTGTAGTGCCCGACAGTGGCCAGCAGTTCAGCGCAGTCATAGAGCAATTGTTTGTCATTTAGTTCGACAGCATATTGAATCTGTGTAATTTAGGGGAATAAAATTAGGTTTATTGTTATATGTCTTGCTGCTGTTGTGCATATAGAAAAACTTACACCACGTCGAAAATCTCCAGCCCGTATGGATGTTCGAGCAATGCCCATTTTACATTGGCGCACATGCTCTTCATACTCTGGTGAGGCGTTAATTAATTCTTCATCATTGTCGTTAATCAAATCTTCTTTGTAGCCCTTTTCGTAATGATAAAGTGCATCGGCATAGTTGCCGCTAAGGATTAAAAAAAAGTGAAAAACAAGATTCGATACCATCAAAATAAGAGAAATAAGGAACAAAAGTTTTGGAGAAAATAGAACTGCAGAGATATTTTAAAATCTCTTCGCCACGGGTAGGTGAGGTTGACAATTTAAGCTATATATTGCACTGGCAACCCCTTGAAAGGGTTGCGCTACACAACCCCTTGAATCAATTTGGTATTTTAGTCGCCTTTTACGACAGGCATACCTGCCGCGGATATATTCTAAGCCCCTTAACCCGCTGTGGTGGAATTTATGTCGTCTTAAGGTTCGGTGAGCTTGGGAATTTGCTCATTGTTTTTGAAATTTTTTTGGTAATTGAGGGAAAGAGTTTCGGAAACGAATTAAGGTAGTTCTTCAAACAAATTGTAAGTTAATGCGTTCTTTAGTTATTGGCGGCGATGAGGTGGTTTTTGAAGTCGATATCGCAAAGATTTTTTGTCTCATTTTATTTAAACAAAACTCACGTAAATTCCAATTGTTGTGCATATTCACGCGCAATAAAAGGCACTTCATCCGGCTCATATTTATGTGCCAACAACAATGCCTGTTCCCACTGCAATAAATCACGACAAATCTCAAGCGCTTCTTTGGTATAGGTGCCACGTAAAAAAAAATCCTTTGCCTCGTCATATTTCCCCAATAATAGGCAACAAAATCCGGTAAGCATGTGTACTTCTTCAATGTAACGCATATTTTCCAAAGCGGCGACCATAGCAGCATCACCAATATGACGATAGGCGCGCAAAGCTGTACATAAATAAATAATGAGATTAAAATGTCAGCCTTGCAATTTACGACCCGTCAACTACTACATAGTATATATTGTTGTACTTACCAATATCCGGTTCTAAATCGGCAATCGCTTGCTCGCCAAATTCCAACCAACCAGAACGTGCATTTAAGCGCTCGCAAGTCTTGTAAGCCTCTACATAATTTTTGAGATTCAATAATACTCTTAAATTTATACTAGGACTTATGTTTGGTGTAACTAAATGTGTAGCAAGCGTTTGTGTGGCATATTGACCGCCATCGATATGTAGCACTATTTCACCGCCACACAACATAAGTGGCAGCTGTGCGGGACTCAATTTACTATCTCCAATTTTTAGAGTATGTTTTCCTAGACACACATAAAGAGCTGTATTAAGATAAATTGCAATGTATAAGTTATTTTATATGACTAGTTTACCATTAACTGAGTAGCGCACAAAAACATGAGTTGTCACTAATTTTGTATCGAACGTTATGAAAATATGCTGTTGTGCTACATCCCACAAGCAACCTTCACAGTTCTTTATGAAATCTGTTATGATAACAGTCTCCTCTAAGGCCTGCGAAAAAAGAACATATGTATGTAAACTATTAATTGGGCTGTCTCGTAGAGGTTCCCTGATTCGGGCCTAATAGTTTGCTTCATATTTTTATTTTTATAAATAAACTAGCTTTTACCCGTGACCTCGATCCGACTCTACAAACTATTATGTTCCGGGACCTCAAGTGATTGTGTAGCACAACCTTTTCAAGTGGTTGGCAGCACAATTTATAGCTTCTCCAACTCAATTGTCAACCTCACCTACGCGGTGAATCCTGTTTCTTTAGCACGAGAAGTATCTCATGAGAGGGCCTAGAAGGTTCAGTGTGGTCATGTTAAATCGTTCCCGAGATGTTCGGTTTTGTACCTTAATGGTGCTTGTTACCGGAACTTAGCGGATCTATAGCCATCAACATCCTACCCGAAAACCTTCGGGGAGTTTCCATCATCGCTACAAAAATAACAACAATAGTCTAATAGAATCAAAGTTGAAACGATTTTAAAAAAACAAAAACCAATATATTTTTGAACTTAATCCCGAAATACTCTTTGCATGATGCCGAAAACAATATCTAACTGATTTTGAGATATTATAAAACCGTATTGATGATCTTGGACCGCAATGTCCCTAAGTTGATACAAAAAATGATTCAGAGATTAAAACAATCCTGAAAAGATTCGGCACTGATATGTTACCAAAACGGTTCCGAAATACGTAGACACACAAAGGGCTTACCACAGCAACAGTCAAAACAGCGAGCACGTTAAGAAAACTTTTCTGAAGTATTTATGATGTAATAGGTGTTCCAGCACACTAATCTCTCTACGGTGCCGATTTAAAGCCATTTTTAGGTAACCCAAATGAGGCAAAGGTGTTTATCTTTTTGTAGGAGAATATTCTTCCTGTAGCACTGACTTCACTGAAATTGCAAGATATGTTTCGACTTTTGACACATCGAATTTCTGTATAAAATTTTGGTGCTCAAAAGCAAAAACATACAGCCCCAAGAACAAAACAGTAGCAATCATGGATTGTTTTATATGCTTTTAAAAGGGTAATATTAATAACTTATTACCGGCAGAAATATGTAACCTTGTCCATGATCATCAATAAATATGATCTTTGTACCCTCCGTATCAGAATACAGTTTGCGTATGCCCATATTATGAGAATATTTAGTGCAAACCTCCCATTTATCCAGAGAAAAATAAATAAGATGTCCAAGCTGTAGATAAAGGAAATAAACCTTTTAGTTAATATACACATGCATATATGAGGATATGCGTGGGTGAAGGTGTTATGTCGTATTTTCTTGGTCAGAAACCAGGCTATTTCATGACAGTAACAGAAAACAACTACTTAAAAACGATGTTATAATCTATACGCTATAAGAATTTAAAGGTTTAAACTGCTTTTTAACGATTTTTTTTTATTTCTAACATAACACCTCCCATGCATGCCTTCGCATATCAATCTCTACTCACATCTGTGGCAAATATTAAAAATTCTTGCGTCAAACAAAAGCACATTATTACTGCATCATTAAGTGCTGGTAGCGCTGCTGGAAAAGTTTGTGAGAGCTTATCTTTTACATTTGGGCTATCGGTTACAACTGCTTGTAGCAATAGACGGGGTGTACAAATCGCTGCGCAATAATCCGCATTCAATTTGAAATCAGCAATAGATGCAGGAAAATCACGTTCGCTTAGTAATTGTGGATGATCACCTAGCGTTTTCCCCAAATCATAAAACCAAACATGCTTATCAAAACCAGCTGCTAGATAGTAAGGACCGATTGCGATAAAAGTAGGCTCATCAAGCAGACTTAAACGATATGGTGCAGTTTTGGCGGACTGTAAAAACAAAAAAAATTTCAGCTATGAGTTATTTTCAATTGTAATAGAAAAATATACCTTTTCGGGTGTATACACATAAATTGATACTTCAGACAAACTGCTCAAAATAGCTATGCGCGGTGGGGATACAGCGTAGATCACGGACAATTTGGTAACATATATGTATACGGTGCCAGCCAATGAAGTAACCGCTAATAATTGGCCATCACTGGACCAATCGATCATTTGCACACCTGAATGGTCGGGCACGGTTATTATTTTCTCGGTTTCTTGTAGATTTGTAATCGAATGGATTTTTATGCTGTCAAAAAATATAAAATATATTTTATATAAATTTATTATTAGCTTTTAAAGTGACTAACTTACGTATCATCACCACAAGAAGCTACAATATCTAATGATGGGCAGTATGCCAATCCCGTCAGTTGCTCTTTGTGATTTTTTACCTGCCATAGCTCTTGACCAACATCACGTGGATGTGTTGATATTGCTACTACATGCCCATTAGAGAAACCCAATAAAATATAACCATCACCAAACCATTTGTGTTGCAACAATGAACCATAGCGACTTTGAAACCCCAGCTCTGTAGGTGCATCCGGTTCGGGTAGATAATAAAGAAATAAAGTACGTTTGCCAATAATCATGCTAATGGCATTATCACCACCAGTTACACTACTGCCAACATCGCCCAAGCTACCATTACTGCCATTGATGCGTTCGTCGCTAGACATTTGGGCGAAGTACATATCGGTGGGCGAAGCACGTAATTGCACTACACGCACAGTATCGCCGGCATCATTACTTATTGAAAAACTTTTATCGTCAGAACCCAACGCTAGCAAATTTTGTGCAGACCATGCGCCACATGTTATGCGTTTATTGTGTTTACCCAAAATTGGTGTACGCTTGCCGGACCGATGATTGTAAATTGCCAAATTTCCACGTGCGGTACCAACAGCCAGCACTTGTTCTTGTTTCGACCACACTATACAAGTAAGTGGATCACGTAGACCCGATTCGATTGTAGTTTTCAATTGCGTGCTGGAATCCCATATTTGGATAACAGGTGTGGTGGCATTTATAATGCCCAATAGATCACCGCCATTATCCCAGGCGAAACCAGAGCATAGTCTGATTGTTGTGTTGAGTTTATGAATATAGTTACATTTAATATAAGTTTTTATTTTTAACTCACCCCGCTAGCAGCATGCGCTCGACTAGTTGTCCTTGTCGATTGAATATGGCTACGGAGCCATCCGAGCCAGTTGTAGCTAAAAGTGCTCTAGAAGGTCCCTTTTGCCATATAAAATAAACATCGCCGTTTCCATGTGGATCATCAAACTTGTAAAGCAATTTATCAAACGACATTATTTCAATTTTAAATGCTGTTTTTGATGTTGATGAGGTGATGACAAATTTATTTTGAGCCGCCAGCAGGTCTTCTATTTCTATTACCTTTTAATAACTATTTGCGCCAGGTAATACAAATGAACTACCGCATATTTTTTGGAGAATTTCACAACTTGAAACAGATCCTGGAGGTTTGAGGCATCTCCTTGCCTTTCGCATATTAAAGTACTAGGACTACTAATATTCCACTCTTAATAATACATGCTCTACCCCTTTGTGATTATTTCTTTAAAAGATATGCGGAATTTTAATAAATACTTCACTTTATTCATTTTTTTTTAATTTTTCGGCAATAGATCCTTCTGCTGTTGTGTTGGAAAATTGTTTCTCATTTGTTTTGTTATTGGTTGCCAAGTAACAGGTGTAGTGGTCTAATAAGAAAAGTGTAAATAAGCAAACCTCGCGTTCCAATGAACAGCGACCCAGATCCCGATAGAAATTGTACAAATTTAGGCGGTGGGGCAGGGGATATTCACCTGGAATTGTTTTTATCGCGCTTGCTATTGCCGTCTTTCAGTGAGTTTTACAGCTCCGGATCACGCTCAATTCTCACGGGAATGCTCTGGATCATTGAGAGACTTGAGAAGCAGATGTCGTGAAATTTTCGCACACGTGAAATGTGATAGGCAGATGTCGCCGCTGTTTTTGATTTAACTCATACAGCGAAAGGCTAAGCAGCGGCATCTCTTTATGAAAAAGTAGGTATATTAAAGGCCGCGTGGCCAACCTAAAAGAAGTAATTAACAAATTATCTGGCTCACAAATTGAACCAGACTTCTATCTGGATTTACCTGGCTCAAATCGTTGTTGTTGCGTTTACATGCAAATTATTTATCTGGCTCAGGATTTTGCCACCGGATCACCGGATGATAGCTTATGTTCTCTATTTTCTGAAGGCGAACAGCTGATGCATGGTGCGTACATACTAAGGATGTAGCGAAAGTGAATTTACCGGAACCGAAGTCAGAATCCGATTTTAGAACTTTTGCTTTCTGGAATCAGAACTGAAATGTCAGCAAGAAACAAGGGACCAGTTTATTGGGGATGGCGTACAAAATATTACAAGTAAAATATATATGTGAAAGAGTATAATGATACATTTTAGTCTATTTCTCAATCTGCAACCACAAAAGACGCGTTTCACGGAAATATTATTCTTAAGGCAAATGTTAGCTCTGTCAAAAGATAATTGTTACAAAATTGAAATTTGGAATGTGAATGTAGTAATTTTGCTCATTTTGTTGCGCATAAGAAAACAAATTGGGTAGAAAGTTGTTTTGTGTAGTGAAGTATTAGAAAT
>JARSSU010045801.1:0-40036 GCA_029619165.1 Eurosta solidaginis
CCATAAGTCGAACAAAAATTAACCAATCCTTTTGAAATTTGGTAGGGGCATAGATTTTATGGCGCTAACTGTTTTCTGTGAAAATGGACGAAATCGGTTGATGTCACGCCCAGGTTTGATACACAGTCGTCCGTCTGTCCTTCCGCATGGCCGTTAACACGATAACTTGAGCAAAAATCGATATATCTTTACTAAACTCAGTTCACGTACTTATCTGAACTCACTTTATCTTGGTATGAAAAATGAGCGAAATCCGACTATGACCACGCCCACTTTTTCGATATCGAAAATTACGAAAAATGAAAAAATGCCATAATTCTATACCAAATACGAAAAAAGGGATGAAATATGGTAAGGTAATTGGATTGTTTTATTGACGCGAAATATAACTTTAGAAAAAACTTTATAAAATGGTTGTGACACCTACCATATTAAGTAGAAGAAAATGAAAAAGTTCTGCAGGGCGAAATAAAAAACCCTTAAAATCTTGGCAGGTATTACATATATAAATAAATTAGCGGTATCCAACAGATGATGTTCTGGGTCACCCTGGTCCACAAATTGGTCGATATCTGGAAAACGCCTTCACATATACAACTACCACCACTCCCTTTTAAAACTCTCATTAATACCTTTAATTTGATACCCATATCGTACAAACTCATTCTAGAGTCACCCCTGGTCCAACTTTATGGCGATATTTCGAAAAGGCGAACACCTATAGAACGAAGGCCCACTCCCTTTTAAAAATACTCATTAACACCTTTCATTTGATACGCATATCGTACAAACAAAGTCTAGAGTCACCCCTGGTCCAGAAAGGCCCACTCCCTCTTAAAATACTCATTAACTCCTTTCGTTTGATACCCATATTGCACAAACGAATTCTAGAGTCACCCCTGGTCCACCTTTATGGCGATATCTCGAATAGGGGTCCACCTATAGAACTAAGCCCCACGCCCTTTTAAAATAATCATTAACACCTTTCATTTGATACCCATATCATACAAACAAATTCTAAAGTCACCCCTGGTCCACCTTTATGGCGATATCTCGAAAAGGCGAACACCTATAAAACGAAGGCCCGCTCCCTTTTAAAAATACTCATTAACACCTTTCATTTGATACCCATATCGTACAAACAAAGTCTAGAGTCACCCCTGGTCCACCTTTATTGCGATACCTCGAAAATGCATCCACCTATAGAACTAAGGCCCACTCCCTCTTAAAATACTCATTAACTCCTTTCGTTTGATACCCATATTGCACAAACGAATTCTAGAGTCACCCCTGGCCCACCTTTATGGCGATATCTCGAAACGGCGTCCACCTATAGAACTAAGGCCCACTCCCTTTTAAAATACTCTTTAACACCTTTCGTTTGATGCCCATATTGTGCAAACAAATTCTAGGGTCACCCCTGGTCCACCTTTATTGCGATATCTCGAAACGGTGTCCACCTATGGAACTAAGGATTACTACCCTTTTAAAATGCTCATTAACACCTTTCATTTGATACCCATATCGTACAAACGCATCCTAGAGTCACCCCTGGTCCATCTTTACGGCGATATCTCGAAAAGGCGTCCATCTATAGAACTTAGGTCCACGCCCTTTTAAAATACTCATTAATACCTTTCATTTGATACCCATATCGTACAAACGCATTCTAGAGTCAACCCTGATCCACCTTTATGGCTATATCCCTAAATGGCGTCCACCTATAGAACTATGGCCCACTCCCTCATAAAATACTCTTTAATGCCTTTCATTTGATACACATGTCATACAAACACATTCCAGGGTTTCCCTCGGTTCATTTTCCTACATGGTTATTTTCCCTAATGTTGTCACCATAGCTCTCAACTGAGTATGTAATGTTCGGTTACACCCGAACTTAACCTTCCTTACTTGTTATTGTTGCTTTCCATGCAATTCGGTAAGCTAGCTAGTGTTTTAATTGTAATAGTTAGCAAAGGAATACAGCTATTATAGATAATACATCGAGTAGAGTAGCTTGATTATAAGGCTTATGAACAAGGTAGAATAAGGAATAGTATGCAATATTTCAACCTAATTGAGTAATATTAAAAATACTTTTTGCAAGATTTTTAAATGCAGTTATTGGGCTTCTTTGAAAGTACAGAAAGTACATTTACTTATTGAAACTAATTTTCGAATACAAATAAAATCCAGTTCCCTTAAAATTATTACGAAAATGCATCGACTAGAGATAGGTTCTATTTATCATGTATCCTTTCAGCTTTGGATTTTTTTTTGTTATTCTTTACCTTAGGGATAAGGCTTATTTGTAGCGTAAATAAGCCTATTATATTGCGTATGATGTACTTTATTTACCTACTTCTGTGATTTATCTCTCAGGATTGAAACCAGTATTCCTTATTGCTTACAACCGCTTATGCCAGCCAGTTTTTGCTGGGTTATATGTATATGAAATTTATGCTCGCAACAATAGCCAAGAAAAATTAGATTAAATAACTTCTGCACAGAAGTAACAAACATTTGGAAGTAAATCATTCCTGCTAATTGACTACAAAACAAGTGTGAGAAAATTAAGAAAAAGATACAACAATGTGGAGCGCATTAATTTTAAAATAAATATATTAAATAATAGTTTGAAAAAACTATGCTTTTATAGCTAACCTAACTAAAAATTATAAAATAATTTTTAATCACAAAGATTTTATATTACATTGATAGAATGTGGAATAATTTACCGTAGATAATTTACCCGAAATAAAATTTAAATTATTAACAATCGAATTCAGAGAAAAAAGCGTGGATTCATTTTACTATATTTTCAAAATAGATGGAAATAGTTGTAAATAGAATAATTGTAATATTTAATATGTATATCAAGCACCCCACGCTTAGTACGCTGAATTTCGTAAATTGGCCTTATGACCTCTTTAGAGTGATCATGAGGTTGACTCTGCCTTTATGTCCGTTGACCTTATGTCACCCCACCATTAAATTATTGCATTGTTATTGGTCTTTGGAACGTATGCAAATTTATATTAAACTTATGGCCTTTTTAAGTGGTCATAAGGTCAATTGATTTTATTTCCTGCGAGCTTATCATCAAATTATTGCACTGCCATCGCCCCTGAAACACACGTGTGCAAAGTTGCAATTAAACACATGGAAATGATCATGCGGTCAATTTTGTTTTGTACTTTGAGCTTATATCACCCCACCATCAAATTATTGCACTGGCATCGGTCCTTGATACGTGGTCAAAGTTGCAAGTGAACTCATGGACATTTAAAGTGGTTATGTCACCTCACCATAAACTTATTGCTTTGTCATCGGTCCTTGATACGTGTGCAAAGTGTCCCCCAGCGGGTTAGGGGGTCAGAATATACCCACGGTAGGTATGCCTGTCGTAGAGATGTCGGGCTAGCACCTTAATGGTGCTGTGTTACCGTAGCGTACCGGATCTGTATCCGGCAAAGGACCGTCACATCGATAACACTCCCCAAAGCCTTCGGGGAGCAACCTTATCGCTACACAACAACAACAACAACGTGTGCAAAGTTTCAAATTAATTGAAGCTCTGAATTTGAAGATAGCTACAAAGATGGTAACCAAAATAGTAAAACAATAGGGGGACTCATGAAAGCATATAAACTTATAAGGTGTAAAATTATATCCATTTACACACGCTGTTATATGAACGCACCTAGTAATACTCTTGATAAACTTGATTGTTTATCAGCTGTATTATTGCCGAACACAATTTTTTTGATTGTTATACAAATTAAAAATGCCAAGATTAAGTGAAAAATCAAAACTAAAACGTCTTTACTAAGATATACTTGTAAATGACTTGCTGATGTTGGAGATGCCTGCTGCAATGTCTGCAAGGTTGCATTCCTTTGAGTTTACCGCGTTTACACAATGAAATGTGCGCGTAAATTTATACAAATTGTGTAAATGGTTGTTCATACAAAATTTGACAGCTCGTTTACGCACTAGATAAATTTATACGTTTACACACTTTATAAGGCATTTATACGGTTACTTGAGTCCCCCTAATATTTTTATCAAGTGGATAACTATTGCGTATTAAGGAGTATTTGAAACAATTTTTTTTAATTGTATAACTCATCACCTCGATTTAAAAATCGCTCATTGCTCTATGAAAATCGTATTCTAGGGATCAAAATAAGAAAGTTTGCCGAAGGAACCATACCTCTAAAACGAATTCTGATGTCCCCCAATTTGGGTCGAACTTTTGGGTAGGGGCAAATTTTGAAAAATCCCACTTTGATCCATTTAGAGTGCTCCAATCGAGTCCAAATGTATGACTGACCCCCACTAACTTTGGAGGCCCGACCCACCGATGCCAGTGGCACACCCCTGGAACCCCTCTGGGGGTTCACCATACAAACATTTCAAAAAATCGCCGGTTTTGCACTTTACATGTAAAAAATCAGCTTGGACTCGATTGAAGCACTCTAAATGGGTCAAAGTGGGATTTTTCAAATTTGCCCCTACTCAAAAGTTCGACCCAAATTGGGGGACATCAGAATTCGTTTTAGAGGTATGGTTCCTTCGGCAAAGTTTCTTATTTTGATCCCTAGAATACGATTTTCACAGAGCAATGGGCGAATTTTTGCCTCCCCACAAATCGACCCGGCCTAATATGCAGTCATATACTGCCGTCCATAGCAAAAAGGCAGTTAAGTGTAAAAAGTTTGATCAAAAAATATGTATACAAATTTAATGTTTTGTTTGAACTATATAAATAGTTTTATTTGGTACACACCAAAGGTTAATGAACATTGCGGTAACCTTAGGGGGCCATTATGATGTAATTCTGGTACATCATGCCTTTCGGAGCCTTAAATAAGACGCGAAGTGCCTTTATATTTTATTAACCTAAAATCAGTATGATGAGATTTACTGCTTTTTTAATTTTTTTTTCATAGAATAAGTTGATTTACATTGAAATATAAAATTTCCATGTATAACCAATTTGTTTTTGATGACATAAAATTAAATGAGTTTTTGCTCAAAAGTGGGGGGAGTCCAGAGCGCACTCATGTACACCTGCTTCTATTTGTTTCTAATACTCATAACTTTACTTATATGTAGACAATTTTTTTTTGTTGAAAATCCCATCACTCACTTTATGACGGCAGCAATTGTTATCAATTTAAAGATATAGAACAGAAAATTAGCAGTGTGATATTTCTTAAATTTTGTCAATTGAATTCTTTTCGATTCGACTTCATGGCCTGCAACAATCATTTTTATGATATCATTTTTTTTATCTATTATTAAAAATTATTTGTTTGTTGTTATATCGGCCTACTGATTTGTAAGATCGCGGGTTCGAATCGAGCTCAAGGCCTAACAATAATTTTTTATCATTATTATTGTTATGATAAATTTTTTCTTAATTGAAAAAATTTTTTAAATTAGAATAGAAGAAAGAAAAAATTTAGACAACTGCCAAAGCTCGTTGTATAGATCCATTTCGGGACTGCTAAATTCTCATCGGCAACGTTTAGGCGCCGCTGCTAAACCTTCAGCCATCACAGCGGTTTTTTTGTTTGTCTTCATTAATCCTACTTCTATTCTGGTTCGTGCCAATTGATATTCACAACACTGCGACATCTGTTGCAGAATGGCTGTGAAAATTGGACTTGTTTGTTGGCAATGCCGCCATAGTGTCATAATTTATTGACACTTTTTTCCCCGTGCTCTGGGATGTATTAACAATTTTTGTTGTTATATCGGCCTACTGATTTTAAGATCGCGGGTTCGAATCGAGCTCAAGGCCTAACAATAATTTTTTTATCATTATTATTGTTATGATAAATTTTTTCTTAATTGAAAAAATTTTTAAATTAGAATAGAAGAAAGAAAAAACTTTTAGACAACTGCCAAAGCTCGTTGTATAGATCCATTTCGGGAACTGCTAAATTCCTTCATCGGCAACGTTTAGTGCGCTCTATTCTATTTAAAAATTTTTCAATTAAGAAAAAATTTATCATACAATAATAATGATCAAAAAAAATTATTGTTAGGCCTTGAGCTCGATTCGAACCCGCGATCTTAAAATCAGTAGGCCGATATAACAACAAAAATTGTTAATACATCCCAGAGCACGGGGAAAAAAGTGTCAATAAATTATGACACTATGGCGGCATTGCCAACAAACAAGTCCAATTTTCACAGCCATTCTGCAACAGATGTCGCAGTGTTGTGAATATCAATTGGCACGAAACAGAATAGAAGTAGGATTAATGAAGACAAACAAAAAACCGCTGTGATGGCTGAATGGTTATAGCAGCGGCGCCTAAACGTTGCCGATGAAGGAATTTAGCAGTTCCCGAAATGGATCTATACAACGAGCTTTGGCAGTTGTCTAAAATTTTTTCTTTCTTCTATTCTAATTTAAAAATTTTTTCAATTAAGAAAAAATTTATCATAACAATAATAATGATAAAAAATTATTGTTAGGCCTTGAGCTCGATTCGAACCCGCGATCTTAAAATCAGTAGGCCGATATAACAACAAAAATTGTTAATACATCCCAGAGCACGGGGAAAAAGTGTCAATAAAATTATGACACTATGGCGGCATTGCCAACAAACAAGTCCAATTTTCACAGCCATTCTGCAACAGATGTCGCAGTGTTGTGAATATCAATTGGCACGAAACAGAATAGAAGTAGGATTAATGAAGACAAACAAAAAACCGCTGTGATGGCTGAATGGTTATAGCAGCGGCGCCTAAACGTTGCCGATGAAGGAATTTAGCAGTTCCCGAAATGGATCTATACAACGAGCTTTGGCAGTTGTCTAAATTTTTTCTTTCTTCTATTCTAATTTAAAAATTTTTTCAATTAAGAAAAAATTTATCATAACAATAATAATGATAAAAAATTATTGTTAGGCCTTGAGCTCGATTCGAACCCGCGATCTTAAAATCAGTAGGCCGATATAACAACAAAAATTGTTAATACATCCCAGAGCACGGGGAAAAAAGTGTCAATAAAATTATGACACTATGGCGGCATTGCCAACAAACAAGTCCAATTTTCACAGCCATTCTGCAACAGATGTCGCAGTGTTGTGAATATCAATTGGCACGAAACAGAATAGAAGTAGGATTAATGAAGACAAACAAAAAACCGCTGTGATGGCTGAATGGTTATAGCAGCGGCGCCTAAACGTTGCCGATGAAGGAATTTAGCAGTTCCCGAAATGGATCTATACAACGAGCTTTGGCAGTTGTCTAAATTTTTTCTTTCTTCTATTCTAATTTAAAAATTTTTTCAATTAAGAAAAAATTTATCATAACAATAATAATGATAAAAAATTATTGTTAGGCCTTGAGCTCGATTCGAACCCGCGATCTTAAAATCAGTAGGCCGATATAACAACAAAAATTGTTAATACATCCCAGAGCACGGGGAAAAAGTGTCAATAAAATATGACACTATGGCGGCATTGCCAACAAACAAGTCCAATTTTCACAGCCATTCTGCAACAGATGTCGCAGTGTTGTGAATATCAATTGGCACGAAACAGAATAGAAGTAGGATTAATGAAGACAAACAAAAAACCGCTGTGATGGCTGAATGGTTATAGCAGCGGCGCCTAAACGTTGCCGATGAAGGAATTTAGCAGTTCCCGAAATGGATCTATACAACGAGCTTTGGCAGTTGTCTAAATTTTTTCTTTCTTCTATTCTAATTTAAAAATTTTTTCAATTAAGAAAAAATTTATCATAACAATAATAATGATAAAAAATTATTGTTAGGCCTTGAGCTCGATTCGAACCCGCGATCTTAAAATCAGTAGGCCGATATAACAACAAAAATTGTTAATACATCCCAGAGCACGGGGAAAAAAGTGTCAATAAATATGACACTATGGCGGCATTGCCAACAAACAAGTCCAATTTTCACAGCCATTCTGCAACAGATGTCGCAGTGTTGTGAATATCAATTGGCACGAAACAGAATAGAAGTAGGATTAATGAAGACAAACAAAAAACCGCTGTGATGGCTGAATGGTTATAGCAGCGGCGCCTAAACGTTGCCGATGAAGGAATTTAGCAGTTCCCGAAATGGATCTATACAACGAGCTTTGGCAGTTGTCTAAATTTTTTCTTTCTTCTATTCTAATTTAAAAATTTTTTCAATTAAGAAAAAATTTATCATAACAATAATAATGATAAAAAATTATTGTTAGGCCTTGAGCTCGATTCGAACCCGCGATCTTAAAATCAGTAGGCCGATATAACAACAAAAATTGTTAATACATCCCAGAGCACGGGGAAAAAAGTGTCAATAAAATATGACACTATGGCGGCATTGCCAACAAACAAGTCCAATTTTCACAGCCATTCTGCAACAGATGTCGCAGTGTTGTGAATATCAATTGGCACGAAACAGAATAGAAGTAGGATTAATGAAGACAAACAAAAAACCGCTGTGATGGCTGAATGGTTATAGCAGCGGCGCCTAAACGTTGCCGATGAAGGAATTTAGCAGTTCCCGAAATGGATCTATACAACGAGCTTTGGCAGTTGTCTAAATTTTTTCTTTCTTCTATTCTAATTTAAAAATTTTTTCAATTAAGAAAAAATTTATCATAACAATAATAATGATAAAAAATTATTGTTAGGCCTTGAGCTCGATTCGAACCCGCGATCTTAAAATCAGTAGGCCGATATAACAACAAAAATTGTTAATACATCCCAGAGCACGGGGAAAAAAGTGTCAATAAAATATGACACTATGGCGGCATTGCCAACAAACAAGTCCAATTTTCACAGCCATTCTGCAACAGATGTCGCAGTGTTGTGAATATCAATTGGCACGAAACAGAATAGAAGTAGGATTAATGAAGACAAACAAAAAACCGCTGTGATGGCTGAATGGTTATAGCAGCGGCGCCTAAACGTTGCCGATGAAGGAATTTAGCAGTTCCCGAAATGGATCTATACAACGAGCTTTGGCAGTTGTCTAAATTTTTTCTTTCTTCTATTCTAATTTAAAAATTTTTTCAATTAAGAAAAAATTTATCATAACAATAATAATGATAAAAAATTATTGTTAGGCCTTGAGCTCGATTCGAACCCGCGATAATCATTTTTTTTTATTTTTCTATTATTAAAAATTATTTTTGTTGTTATATCGGCCTACTGATTTGTAAGATCGCGGGTTCGAATCGAGCTCAAGGCCTAACAATAATTTTTATCATTATTATTGTTATGATAAATTTTTTCTTAATTGAAAAATTTTTTTTAAATTAGAATAGAAGAAAGAAAAAATTTAGACAACTGCCAAAGCTCGTTGTATAGATCCATTCATCGGCAACGTTTAGGCGCACAGCAGTTTTTTGTTTGTCTTCATTAATCCTACTTCTATTCTGGTTCGTGCCAATTGATATTCACAACACTGCGACATCTGTTGCAGAATGAATGTGAAAATTGGACTTGTTCAATTAAGAAAAAATTTATCATAACAATAATAATGATAAAAAATTATTGTTAGACCTTGAGCTCGATTCGAACCCGCGATCTTAAAAATTATTTTTTAAATTTCGAATAGTAATTCGTAAAAAGCTATGTGTCATCGATAATAAGCCGATAACAAATCGTTAACTCTTTAATATCAATTAGATATTTTTTCGATAGTAAATCGATAAAATTTCGGTAGAAAATCGATCATTTAAAAAAATCTATACCTTTTTGGTAAAACTCGACAACTTTTTGATAAATAGTCGATCCTTTTTTTGATATTAAGTCGATAACTTTTCTTTATAAACTTTATAACTGTTTGATAAATATCGATATAGTCGACAAAATTTGTATAACAACTCGATAGATTTTCGATAAAAACCTATAACGCCGCAATAAATAATCGATAGCATTTTTTGATCATAACAGGTTTATAACACTTCGATAATAAATCGATAACGCGTCTTTAACTCGCCCATAGCAAACGATAACTCATCGATAAGAAACCTTTAAATTTTTCAAAAACTGAAAGTCGAAAATTATTTATCTAGTTTTTATAATTCAATCGAAGTTTTCGGATTGTTGGAATTGAACGGACCTCAGAATTCACAGAATCGGCAACATTTTTAAAGGCGGTTACTTTTTCAAAACAGGTCAATATTTTGGAACCGGTTACTTTTTATTACCCGTTTTTCTTCTTGGGCCTTGAAAAATGTAGCTATAACTTTTTTTATAGTGAGTATCGATGTTATTAGTAGAGAATCATCAATTCATCTAGTAAAAATTTTAGATATCTTTTCCTTCACAATTCCAAAAGCTACTTATCTACAAAAACAACAACATATGTACATACATATATAGTCAGACCTGAAATATATTACAAGTTCATACATGAATAAATTCAAAACTTGGTCAAGGTTAGTTGTTGTAAATGCTTAACAATACTAGCATCATTAACGTCTGATTCACAACTCTTCCGTCACTACAAAAAAGTCTCTATGCACTGAGAAAGATTTAATTTCTATGTTAAGGCAATTACTTAATTTGCTTTGAAACGAAACTAGAATTCTAATCTATTACGTAAATGTTTACTATATTAATAGGAAAACAAGTAAGGACGGGACTGTCTTCGGCTGTGCCGAAGTCTTCACACCTTTCATGAATGGGGCTGAACAATAATCTTATCCCGTTCGTAATCTCCAAATAATCGGATGTATAAGATAAGAAATATATAGTGCTCAGATTACATACCTAAACAATTTTTAGGATAAATATAAAATAACAAATGGCAAAAAGCCCCCTTATCTGAACGATTGGTTGTATGGGATATATATTATATATAGCTCCGATCGGAATAATTTTTACAGGAAATCTTTTATGTTATATTAGAATAAATATCACCAAGTTTAACGTTTTTATATTAGAAACTAAGGGAGAAATGGCTAAAAATCTTTCTATCTGAACGATCGGTTGTATGGGATATATATTATATATAGCTCCGATCGAAAAGATTTTTTCATGAAATCCTCTATGATATATTAGAATAAATATCACCAAATTTAACGTTTTTATATTGGAAATTAAAGGAGAAATTGCCAAAAATCTTTCTATCTGAACGATCGGTTGTATGGGATATGTACTATATATAGCTCCGATCAAAGTGATTTTTTCAGAAAATCTTCTATGACATATTAAAATATATATCACCGAGTTTCACGTTTATACTTTCTAAATTAAGGGAGAAATGGCCAAAAATCTTTCTATCTGAACAATCGGTTGTATGGGAGATATATGTTATAGTGGTCCGATCCTACCGGATCCGACAAATGTCTAATATAATACAAAAATACATCCTTGTGCCAAATTTTATTGAGATATCGAAAAATTTGAGGGACTAGTTTGCGTGCAAACAGACACACGGACGGACAGACGGACATGGCTATATCAACTCAGTTCGTCGCCCTGATCAATTCGGTATACTTAATGGTGAGTCTATCTTCTATATTTCTCAACGTTACAAACATCGGAACAAAGTTAATATACCATTTCATGCACATGAAGGTATAATAATTAACATGCATTCATTTCGACGCATGTGTGTGTGCGTATGTGACTCAAAGCGTGTAGATTGTCAAAGCCATTTAGTCACGCTAAAATCTGATGCATAGCGTAAAAACACCGCTATGCCAGTTGGCGCTCATAAAAACGCCAAAATAAAACAAAGCTTTTTCAAAGCATTTAAGCGCTTAAGTATATATTAAAGTAAATATTTAAGTATCCATAAGTACTACGCCTATATGATTTATGATTTATATGACAATTATACTTCAGCCTATTGACATACGAGGTTGTTTATTTGCACATATTTGCGCTTCATTAAGGACATCTGAATACAAGCATATTTGCTATCATAATTAAAAAGTAATCATAGCAATTAAGCTTTAATTATGGTATTTGTTTTTTAATTTGGTGGTATGTACATTCTTATAAAAAATAGCCGAAAATTAATACTCGAAACTTAATTAACTTAAAATAAGTGACCCGTCCAAAATGTTGCTTATACGCCAAGGCTTTCCAAGTAAATGATACCAGGATCTGATTCAAAAGTGTTAGAAAAGTTATCGGTCCAAAAATATAGTTTAGCAAATCTTTTAATAGTTCCAACGGCACAGGATGGCACTTTTGTGGAAAAAACTCGTTTGAAAGTAACTTAACTAAAATATGTGTGTTGCGTCTTGTTAAATAATCTTAAACATAAGCGAGGAGCATATTTCTTTGATTAAATATTCTGTCCAGAATATATAAGACTAATATTATTGGGGCTTGAAGCACTGCGACCTTTATGTTGATCTATTGTGCATGACCTTTCATCCTACTTTTGTATGTGGAGGCTTTCGATGTATCTAAGTACCTCGTCAGGCTTTTTACTCCATTTCACATATGGATTAAGAGCCACATCACCTAGATGACAGAGTCTCTACCTTGTCAGAGCGACGCATTCGCAGAGAATGTGAACCGGGGTTTCATCTTCCAGTTCACAGAAATGACAAGTTTGAGTATCGGATAGATTTAACTTACATAGGTGATATCATAGACCACAGTGTCCCGTATAGTACCCAGTGAGAATTCGTAGGTCCTTCCTGCTTAGATTAATGAGTTTGGCTGATACTTTGATGCCGGAAGTATAAACAGTTGGCATTTTTTTGCCCTGGGCAGTCAATCCAGTGACGTCTGAATTACTTATGGTTTATCTAGTGTGTGCTTTTGTGAGTCCACAAAACGTATCTGGACCATAGAATGCTGCTGTAGCGCCCTGCTTTCCTAAGTAATCTGCATGTTCATTGCCTTCATATCCCAAATGTACGGGAACCCATCCTAGCAAAACCTTTTTTTTGTTTTTTTTTAAGAAATTCAGTACAGTCATCCACTTGCTTAGATGTAATTGTGTAGGATGCAAAGAGCCGCCCGGATGTCCGACATAATGTAGATGCTATTCGGGGATGAGCCTCTCCGCAAATCTCAATTGCATAGATTTCTACTTGAAATATGGTGGGGTAGCATCCCATTGGTATAAATTTCTTGAAGTTCGGTTCATAGATGCCAGCTCCTATTCTTCCGTCATCGATTTTCGATCCATCCGTGAACGGGAACAGGGTCATTATAAAGATTCATTGTTTCCCAGTGCGTTTTGTCTACAATGAACACTGGAAAGTTCCGTGAGATTCTGAACTTAGGGGACATTACGTCACGCAGTTGTAATGTGGGATTTCCTATGAATGTTTTATTACATTCATATGCCCTATCATGTTTCCAACTCCGAAATATTTTTAAATATACCATTTTGAAAAAATATCAAGTGTGGATTTAGCGCCTAAAAGTTTGCATATCAGGTTATGCCACGCCTCACATTTTTAGAAATTTCAGCTCGCCAACGCTTTTATTTAATTGTCTGATCAACGCCCTAAATTGATTAGGAGTGTGATGACTAGTGCCTAGGAACTACCTAATTATTTTCTAACTTTTATTATTATTATTATTTAAAGTAAGTGTTGTTTTCAATAAAACCGTTTATCTTACACATCTTTTTATACTCAGCTAAGCAGAGCTCACAGAGTATATTAATTTTGTTCGCATAACGGTACCCCGTAACGGCATAAACTAATCGAGATAGATATAGACTTCTATATATCAAAATGATCTGGGCGAAAAAAGAAATTCATTTTGCCATGTCGGTCCGTCCGAAAACACGAAAACTTGAGTAAATTTTAAAATATCTTAATAAAATTTGGTATATAAGTTCTTAGGCACTCATCTCAGATCGCTATTTAAAATGAACGAAATCGAACTACAACCACGCCCACTTTTTCGATATCGAAAATTTCGAAAAACCGAAAAAGTGCGATAATTCATTACCAAAGACGGATAAAGCGATGAAACTTGGTAGGTGGGTTGACCTTATGACGCACAATAGAAAATTAGTAAAATTTTGGACAATGGGCGTAGCACCGCCCACTTTTAAAAGAAGGTAATTTAAAAGTTTTGCAAGCTGTAATTTGGCAGTAGTTGAAGATATCATGATGAAATTTGGCAGCAGTGTTACTCCTATTACTATATGTGTTCTAAATAAAAATTTGCAAAATCGAATGACGAAAACGCCCACTTAAAAAAAAACTTTTAAAAGTCAAATTTTAACAAAAAATTTAATATCTTTAGAGTATATAAGTAAATTATGCCAATATATAACTCAAGTGATATGGTGCAACCAAATACAAAAATAAAAGAAAATTTCAAAATGGGCGTGGCTCCGCCCTTTTTCATTTAATTTGTCTAGAATAATTTTCAATCCATAAGTCGAACAAAAATTTACCAATACTTGTGAAATATGGTAGGGGCATCGCTTCTATGACGATAACTCTTTTCTGTGAAAATGGGCGAAATCGGTTGAAGCCATGCCCAGTTTTTATACACAGTCGACCGTCTGTCCTTCCACTCGGGAGTTAACACGAGATAACTTGAGCAAAAATCTATATATCTTTACTAAATTTAGTTCACGTACTTATCTGAACTCGCTTTTATCTTGGCACAAAAAATGCCGAAATCCGACTATGACCACGCCCACATTTTTCGATATCGAAATTTTCGAAAAATTAAAAAAGTGCCATAATTCTATACCAAGTACGAAAAAAGGGATGAAACATGGTGATTGGTTTGGTTTTTTGACGAAAATATACTTAAAAAAAAATTTGCAAAATGGGGTGACCCCACCATATAGTAGAAGAAAATGAAAAAGAGCGAAATCAAAAGCCCTTGGAATCATGGCAGGAATACTGTTCGTGGTATTACATATATAAATAAGTTAGTGGTACCCGACAGATAATGTTGTGGGTCACCCTGGTCCACATTTCGGTCGATATCTCGAAACGCCCTTCACATATACAACTAAGGGCTACTCCCTTTTAAAACCCTCATAAATACTTTAATTTGATACCCATACCGTAGCAAAGACATTATAGAGTCACCCCTGGTACACCTTTATGGCGATATCTCGAAAAGGCGTCCACCTATAGAACTAAGGCATACTCCCTTTTAAAATACTCTTTAATACCTTTCATTTGATACCCATGTCATACAAACACATTCCAGGGTTACCCTAGGTTCATTTTCCTTCATGGTGGTTTTCCCTTATTTGACAAAGGACGAAGGGAAAATCGTGCCAAAAAACGTCACCCTTGGTCTACAATTTGGTCGATATTTCCCCAACGTATGTGATATGGAATTGAAAACCACTCTCAGCTGAGTATGAAATGTTCGGTTACATCCGAACTTAGCCTTCCTTACTTGTTTTTATTTATTTTGTTTAATAAAAAAATCTGTTAAACCATTTCACATATTCGCCGTTCGCTCTATCAACTTCGCTCGATCAATAAACAGTTTGAATATTTTTAATTTACCAACTTCATTAGTGCAACAAAATTAAAATACAAAATCATTTCCTGCAAAATCCGTAAGCTGCAGCTTTAATTTCCAACATTCAGGGCCGCATACGCCTAGTCAACCAAAAGTAAAGCAAAAAGTGCAAAATATATCCAATAAGCATTTCACTTATTCAATAATCTTAACATTTTGCACTACATTTCACAATTAATTTTACACATTTCACTAAAAAAACACACCAACTGTGCTATGAAAAAAAATAAAATCAAAAAAATTAAAATATAATAAATAAAACGAAGTCTCAATACCGCGCCTTCAACTGCAAGCGGGCCAAACCCAAACAGGTTGCTAAAGCCACACGCCGCTCGAGGCTAACTCCTTCAGCCGTCTTTTCGCCAGCACTGCGGCCACACATCCAGCCACATCCAGCCACTTTCACATAATTTGGCTTTAATTAAATATCAATATTTATTAAGTGCATGGCTTGTGTGTGCGTATGTATCTATGTGTGTATTGTCTTGTATGCACGGTTGCCACAGCTTGTTTTCATTTGGGACCAAAATTCGTCGAAAAAAAGGACCAAATTTCAAAAAAAGGACCAAAATTTCAAAAATTTTCTTTTATTGGTATACAAACAATATAATAATCAACAACTTAAAAAGTATAAAACAACACGACGTAACAAACAAACAAAAAGTGCTTCAATTAGAATTGATGATAATTATTGATGATGATAATTAAATACATTTTATCACATACGGGCATATTTTTCAGTCTTATAAACATATGTAGGTATGTGTATATATTTAAAAACTTAAAGCATATATGTTTATAAGATATTCTGGGCTACACCGAAAAAAACGTATAATAAACACAGTTTTATATCGTTCATTGTATAACTTTTCTAGGACCAGCCTCTGTCTTTCCATCGACCAAACGTAATGAGGACCTGGGTTTCGCGTATAAGTTCTTTGGCTAACATTATGTGTTTGATTGAAATAAACTCCAATTTATTGCGTAATTTGGTTTTAATAAGAGACAATTCAAACATTTTTCGCTCTGCGGCCGCCGAACTCTGTGGCAGACTCAGTAAATCATATACAAAACCAGACAATTCTTTAAAACCCTTTTCGTTCATACCATTTCTATAAAAGCTTACTTTTTCGTAAAAAGCTAAAACGTCTATATCATGCTTAAAATCACAGTCTTAAAAGTTTCCATTGTGTAACAATGGTATCTTGATCGCACTTTATCAAGTACGAAAAATTATTTATTAACGATATTATAGAAGCTTCGGTTTCTGCTAATACCTTGTCGGGAGTAATTGTACACAAAACTTGTATATCACATCTAGAAAAAACAAAGCATTTTTGCATTTGCTTTAAGAGCTCAATATAAAATCTTACAATTTTTTTTAGCGCAAGTCGTTGTACATCTGTAAAGCTATCACTTTCAAGAAATACTCCAGCTTTACTTCCAACAAAAATATTTTTTAATTCAATGTAGCAAGTTTTATCACTTAATCCAAATTTTTTAAGCATGCAATAGGGGAGTGTAGTAGTTTTACACAAAACGGTAAAAAATTATACGGCTATGCATTTGCTACGTCATGGCAAATACGCAACATAAAAACCCGTAGTTTATTTTTTCAATTTTGAATAGCAAATTAACAACTGTCAAAACGAAACAAAATATGAAAAAAAAATTTAAAACGAAAAAAAGTTGTTCAGGATCCGTAGCTTTCATTTGCTGTAGCAACGTTTCCAACACCAAATACAAAAAATTCTGGGCTCAAATCGTAACATACGATCACGGGTCAGCGACCATACGAAAGAAAATTACGTGATACGTCAAACGTATAAACAAAATGCGATTATAACATACGATAGCAAAGGGAACTTAATTTCTTTTCAATTCACAATAAATTTTACGATCCACATTAGTTTTGATTGTATTTGTAGCTTACAATAGATTTTGAACTGTCAAATTGGTTGCCAAAAATAAAAAAAAAGTAAATAACTGCGGTGGATCCAATTTTATTGTTTTGTTTGAGCTCCAGTAATAGCGAAGGCGATGAAACGATAGTCCGAAGGCGGTTAAGAGAGTGTAGTAACGATTTGGACTTATCGAACAAAGCGTAAGCATGTCATTTATGTATTATTCCTTTATAACAAAAAATTATTGCAGTTTCTTGAAGAGATTTCGCTTAACTTACGAATCTTTTAGAAGTTCAAATTTGAAGCAAGCCGATACCAAAGCGGGTGTCTCGCTATGAATTCCGCCAATATTTCCTTTTGGCTTGGATTAAGCTTGTTTGAATCCGACCTTTGTTAATATGTATATGAGTTTGAAATTTATTATACATTTTTTTTTATTCATATATTTTTAGAATTTTCTTACATTTTCAATGAAATTTGTGTGTATACGATCGCCAGTTTGTGTTCGAATGAAAGTGGAACGGAACGTGTGCGTTCAGTCACTCATCACGTATGTTGCGATCCAAAATTACGATCGAAGCAGTACGTTCACGTATGTCATAATCCGAAAATCGTGTTTTTACGTGACGAGTTATACGATCACGGATGCTACGATTTGGCCCCTGAACTCCCTAAATATTTTTTATGTATTCATTACGCATTAAGTTGCTCAGGATAAGCTTGAAGTGTGCTTCAATTTGATGGTATAGGAATGGCAGACGAATCTTTTCTGATTGGAACTCCTTATTTAAAGTATTTATAATTCTAAGAATATAGGCGAGAAACAGCATATACGCTTTCATTTCGGGATCTGACATTAAATTTGCTAATTGTATTGCACTAACGCCACTTACTTTGAGACACGCACAATGTTACACGACAAAGCGTTCTACGTAAAACCGGCCAATAGCTATCGGCTCTGAAAATCGCTTGTCATTCACAGGGTGTTCAAGCAAGACAAATTTTTTATCAGTGTTGCGTATTGTTATGAAAGTAAAAAAATTCAAAAATTCAAATCAAAGTACCAAAATCGTGACGGCTCGCGCAAAAAGGACCAAAATTGAAAAAAAGGACCAGCGGACCAAACAGGGTTGGAGCGGACCACATTTCGTCCAAATGGACCCAAAGTGGCAACCGTGCTTGTATGACCGCCAGCTGGACTAAACGTTCAAATGTGAATTAAGTCGTATAAACGAATATCTTACGAGGCACTCAATATTTATTTATTTACTTGGCATTTTCCACCAATTATCTTTGAATGCGAGCGAGCGCATAAATAATTAAGTTGAAAAGCGCAGAATTAACATGAAAAGCAGAAACAACAAAAGCAAATAATTTTTTTAATGCGCAAAAAAAAATTGCAGAAGAAACAAGATCAAAACCAAAGAAATGCGAAAAAAAAACAACAGCAAACAACAAAACCACTAAGCTAGTGTAAGCCAGCTGATTGACTACCGGCTAAATGCCTACTAACGAGTTCGTAAGCGTTATAATAGCAACGAAACAACAACAAACACACCGCACACTATTGCAATTAAAGCAATGCTAGTGATTGCGACGTTTAATAGCTGACGAACGTGTTGTTGTTTCTGTTGCTGCTCAACATTTACTCATTAGCCTATGGTTATATAGAAAGGGTGCCCTTTTTAGAGCTTATGGAATGTTAATTTTGTCAACGGAAAAGGCAAATTAAAGTTGTCGCCATTTGCTGCGCCGTCTACTTTAACAGTTAAGGAATTAAGTATTTACTCAGACAATCAAACGGTTTTCAAACCGCTAAGTTCTGAACTCGATGATCGAGCTCTGTTAGTGATTATTTGACCTCACTCACATCAAACTACTTTTTGATAAAAACTATCTGAGCATCAGGATATTCCTAGCAACTGTCACGCTGATCTTATGACCCGAACAGGTACTACCGAAGTGACTGAGCGAGCTAGTAGAGACTTTGGTAATCCGCTGGTTTCTTGCCCACTGCTTAAAGATAGGTTCGGCTCGAGTCAGCTAAGCAAGCGCTGGACTGACTCCACTTCTTGTCAGGTGGCGAAATGTTTCTAGTAGTTTAATTCAAGCAGTAGGCGTAGCTATAAAAGTTTACGAAAGTTTATCTATCCGTGGCTAATGAAGTGTGAACAGGGCCCTGCTCAAATGTAGCTTATGCCAGCTGCCCAAGTGTGCAAATTACAAATATCTCGGTTGGAACGTATTCGACTCCCCTTGTGAAGTATCCAAAATTTATGTCTGCCATATTTTTAGTACAAGAAACAACGTTACCCTTTAACTGTGCTGCTGTCACCCGATGTAACCTATCCTTCATCCACTGGACTATAAAAAGGCAGCGCACTCAGAAACCTGTCTCGTCCTGTTTGCACTGCGTGACTCTAAAGGGCCCATTACTGATACTTAGCATAGCTTGACTTGACTTGAGAACTGTCACTTACAGTTGTGTTAAATGAACATTGCATGTTACTGATTACTCAAAACTTAGCAACACTTAACTTGACTTAGAAGTCTGTTGAATTTTGATTTTCTATGTAAGTTCTAAGTGACGTTTACATTTTGAGATGCCATTTCTTTGCTTTCCATTTCATTTTGACATTTTCTCATACAAATTGACATTTATTGATTATGATGCCAGATTGTATGCGCCAAATGGAGTATAATCGTGGCTAAGTTGCCAAGTTTATGCCAAGTCAAGTCAAGTCTATGCTAAGTATCAGTAATGGACCCTTAAGGCTTCAGAATGATCATGGTCGGTGCACAACAAATTCGTTGCCCTAATAAGATTAATCGGGTTTCTTCAGAATATATACCAGTGACAGTGGGCAACCCATCATACTTACATCGATTACGATTTCGTCCATAGCTGGGCAGATTACTGTGCTCCAAATACTTCATTTATTTTTATTTTACAACTTATATACTTTCAAGACGGGAGCGATGGATGGAAAGGTTGGAGGGTGCCCATTTGTATAGAAATAGAATCGGAATTAGATGGAAGTTCAGGCTGCCATGCTAGGGTATTGCAAGCAGAAGTTGGCGCTATGAAGGATGTGTTAGGGGATTAGATGTTAGATTGGACACAGCTGCTTTCAAAGTTTAAATACAAAACTATCGCTCGCAGTTGTTGTTGTTGTTGTTGTTGTAGCGATAAGTTTGCTCCCCGAAAGGCTTTGGGGAGTGTTATCGATGTGATGGTCCTTTTCTGGATACAGATCCGGTACACTCCTTTAACACAGCACCGTTAAGGTGCTAGTCCGACCATCTTGGGAACGATTTATATGGCCACGTTAAACATTCAGGCCATCCCTCCCTCCTCACCCCCATATTCCATGAGGAGCTTGGGGTCGCCAGAGCCTCGTCTGTTAGTGAAACAGGATTCGCCGCGGATAGGTGAGGTAGACAATTGGGTTTGGAGAAGCTATATATTGCGCTGGCAACCTGACCCCCTAACCCGCTGGGAGTATATCGCTCGCAGTTGTATCGAACTATTTTTCAATAAAGATTGTCTGAGCCTCTTCGCTCGAGCTGGTACGCACAAACTAGCGGTGGATTAAACTAGAGTCTTTGGCACATCGCTGAGCATTTGCAGATAGCTTCTGAAAAGGTGGGCATCCGGCCAAGTAAATTAGCGCTGGGTTGATACCACCTCTAGCCGAGTGTTGTGAATTACTGGAGTATACTAAGGAAGATCTATGTCTTTCGATTCACTTAATGATCAGAAATTCGTGTCGCGATTTGTTAATGCGGCATTGCAATGGACCGTTAAAATGTTCAAGTGGCTTTTTTCAGCGGTACCGGCCACTCAACCTAATCTTCACCTAACCCAGTTGCCTGTGCTCTGCTATGTCTGAATTCGAGTTCCCTACAAAGCTTATAGGGCATTGCATTGCATTGAATGACAGTTAGCAACACCATCAGTTGCGTCAGGATAGGGAAAAATCTAACCGCCATTCAAAATAAAACGAGGCTTGACATAGGGCGACTCTTTTGTTCGATGGTGGAAAAGATTCTAGCAGTAGATCTTAGCTGCCAAGTTAGCATCTGTATGCTGATAATGTTGGTAACGTTATCCTTGCCTAACGCAAAATGGGGTTCACCGGATAACCAAAACTCACAGTCTTTAATTCTCTTATCATAATTGTCCTGGTATTTTGCCCGGATGGGTTGTATGTCCTTTATACTCGTGCTCCCAATCGACGTCAGACATTGCGGAAAAGGAAAAACTGTTGTAGCTTGTTACAAAATAGCCATCATAGCCCGTTTATTTTCATTTCAGTACATTTCCCTGTCCCTTCCTCTAGGAAAAACAACAAGAGTTGGAAAGCCTGTGAGCAGTTGGAGCCGTAGATGCAAGATCCAAGCAGTAATAGCTTACAACGTATTACCATCACAACAAGACGATCAAAATAAAACACCCTCTACTTTGTTACGCTGTCTATTTATTTTCGCTTGCAATACGAATATGTGTTACCATAACTGTTAAGCGCATTGTTGTTGCTTACTATGCATCGCCATCTATCGATACTCACTAATATCTGACCAGCTGCTAATAGCGTTGAGGTGACTTGTTGATTGACTGCTTAGCCACTTGACCAGCTGAGTCGAGGGGTAAAAATAACTGACAGCGTGGCCCCAACTACCACATACGAGTAATGAAGAGGAGGTTGTACTATCTTCAGCGAGTTAGTCAGCTAGCCAACCCGTCACTCTATCAATTTGGCGCTTTATATGCCGTTAGACACGCGCACATTATTGCACGCCATAAACTTAACTCCATAATTATACGCCCCATACATAATATGAACAATTTGTGATATTGCTTTTGTTGTTATAATAAGCGTTGCAGAAAATACTAAAAAAATATGAGAAAGGCCAAAACTGAAAATTTGCAAATATAAATCATCGAACCCACACGAAAGAAAAAAAACTAGGCAAAAATCGACTACGCTTTGATGGACGGACATCCCCAGCAAGAGCAGGTGGAAAATTGCGCTGTGCTTTAATAAATGCTTTTGTAGTAGAATCGTTTAATGTATCGCTGTTATTTATATTGTCCACACTGGCTAACTCGAGTCGTTTTCATTTCTGGAAGAATGCTACCCTCATACTGCACTATATCTTTTGAACTGAGTCACCTGGTGCTATGCAAAATGGCTCAATTTATGAGTAATGAGATTCCTTTTCTTATTCAGTAAAGCTGCAGACATTGGTGCTTTATCGGTAACCGTATCGGTAACCTTATAACAGCTGATTCGACCAACCTTATGGAAATCAATGCAATCGATTATTGGTGCCGCTAAGATCGTAACCGTATCGTAGCCAACCAATTGGTTTTTGGTTTACCATCGTAACGATAAACAGCTGATTACGTTAGGGATACGACTACAGCGATACGACATACGGTACCAATGACTCCCGCTTAAACAATATTTTGTGAAAGAACGCACAAACTCACGACAGAGCTACATTATTTTCAGAAAAGAAAACGCCATCGGTTGAGCTGCACTTTGTGACTATTGGCTTCCTCTTTCGAACGATAATTTTAAGAGATACTCTTAAACTCTTTGGTTTATTGCTTGTTTTTATGTTGTTTTTTGTTGTAGTTTTGAGTTACATTGTTATTCTTGCGATTAATATTTTTCATTTGATAGCGTCCGTTAATTTAGCTAACTTTTTTCATGTTTATTTGTTTAATTTTTGCTGTTTTTATTGGTTTCTAAGTGGCCTTAATATTGCAGATTTTTCATAAGGCGTGTGCATACTTAATCACGCATATTGACTTTAACGTTAAATACCGTTAATTACCAGCAATCAGTCATGCCTCAATATCCCAACAGGAGTCAATTAAGAAAATTAATTATATCTTTACATTTTTGAACAATAAATTATTATTTGAATTAAACGCATCGTGGTATGAGAAAAAAATTGTTTAAAAGCAAACTTACAAAATTTGCAAAACTTATTTACTTGCCTTATTTCATTAAGGGAGTTCAGAATTTTGGGTATTTGTGTTGGAAACGTTGCTATAGCAAATGAAAGCTACGGATCGTGAACAACTGTTTTTATACTCAGCTGAGCAGAGCTCACAGAGTATATTAATTTTGTTTGCATAACGGTACCCTTGTAACGGCATAAACTAATCGAGATAGACACAGACTTCTATGTATCAAAATTATCTGGGAGAAAAAAAGAAATTCATTTGGCCATGTCCGTCCGTCCGTCCGTCAAGGCGATAACTTAAGTAAATTTGAGGTATCTTCATGCAATTTGGATGTATGTACGTTCCTGGGCACTCATCTCAGATCGTTATTTAAAATTAACGAAATCGCGCTATAAACCACGGCCACTTTTTCGATTTCGAAAATTTCGAAAACCCGAAAAACTGCTACAACTCATTATCAAGGACGGACAAAGCCATGAAACTTAGTGGGTGGATTGACTTTATGACGCAGATAGAAATTTAGTAAAATCTGGGACATGGTCGTGGCACCCGCCACTTTTAAAATAAGGTATTTAAAATTTTGCAAGCTGTAATTTGGCAGTCGTTGACGATATCATGATGAAATTTGGCAGGAACGTTACACCTATTACTGTATATGTGCTAAATAAAAATTAGGAATAAAAATTAGGATAACGAACTTTAAAAAAATAATAATTTTAAAAGTCAAATTTTAATAAAAAATTGAATGTTGTAGTGTAAACAGCCAACAATTTGAATGCCAAATGAGTAAACCAGTTAATATGCCACCCTCTAACAAAAAGAGTCAAAATTTTAATCAACACAAAGGGGCATTTGCTAATTGTTGCTGACAGAGCAATTCACACGATTTAATACAGGTGTGTGCAACGCACGACTAAACCAAATTTGCATTCAGGCAAATTTGCTGACATTGCGTTTCCCACAGACGTCACAACTCAACACATTTTTATGTAGGTATGTAAGTATGTATAATTAAAGTAAATATCTATGTAAGAATATGTTTAGAATAATTTAGTATAAATACGCTAACAATATTTGAATAAAGATTCATTCACTCATTCGCACTAACACCTTACAAAACAGACAATTCATTTTCCACCTTTTATAATATCTTTACAGTATATAAGTAAATTATGTCAACATTCAACTCCAGTAATGATATGGTGCAACAAAATACAAAGATAGAAGACATTTTCAAAATGGGCGTGGTTCCCCCCTTTTCATTTAATTTGTCTAGAATACAAAACCAAGAACAAAATTTACCAATACTTGTGAAATTTGAAGGGCATAGATTCTATGACGATAACTGTTTTCTGTGAAAATGGGCGAAATCGGTTGAAGCCACGCCCAGTTTTTAAACGCAGGCTCCCTCCTTCGCTAGGCCGTTAACATGATACTTGGCCAAAAATGATATATCTTAATAAACTTAGTTCACGATTTATCTGAACTCACTTTATCTTGGTATTAAAAATGTGTGAAATCCGACTATGACCACGCCCTTTTTTCGATATCGAAAATTTCGAAAAATGTAAAAATTCCATAATTACATACGAAATACGAAAAAGGGATCAAACGTGGTGATTGGATTGGTTTTTTGACGCAAAATATAACTTTAGAAAAAACTTTGTAAAATGGGTGTGACATCTACCATATTAAATAGAAGAAAATTAAAAAGTCCCGCAGGCGAAATCAGCCCTTGAATCATGCAGGAATAAAGTTCGCGGTATTACATATATAAATAAATTAGCGGTATCCGACAGATGATGTTCTGGGTCACCCTGCTTTCATATCTCGAAAACCCCTTCACATATACAACTAAGGTTCACTCCCTTTTAAAACACTCTTTAATACCTTTCATTTGATACCCATATAGTACAAACACATTATATAGTCACCCTGGTCCACTTTTATGGCGATATCTCGAAAATGCGTCCACCTATAGAACTAAGGCTCACTCCCTTTTAAAATACTCATTAAACACCTTTCATTTGATACCCATATCGTACAAACACATTATAGAGTCACCCCTGGTCCACCTTTATGGCGATATCTCGAAAATGCGTCCACCTATAGAACTAAGGCCCACTCCCTTTTAAAATACTCATTAACACCTTTCATTTGATACCCATATCGTACAAACACATTATAGAGTCACCCCTGGTCCACCTTTATGGCGATATCTAGAAAGGCGTCCACCTATAGAACTAAGGCCCACTCCTTTTAAAATACTCATTAACACCTTTCGTTTGATACCCATATTGTACAAACGCATTCTAGAGTCACCCCTGGTTCACCTTTATGGCGATATCTCGAAAAGGCGTCCACCCACAGAACTAAGGCCCACTCCCTTTTAAAACCCTCATTAATACCTTTAATTTGATACCCATATCGTACAAACAAATTCTAGGGTCACCCTGGTCCACCTTTATGGCGATATCTCGAAACGGCGTCCACCTATGGAACTAAGGATCACACCCTTTTAAAATACCCATTAACACCTTTCTTTTGATACCCATATTGTACAAACAAATTCTAGGGTCACCCCTGGTCCACCTTTATGGAGATATCTCGAAACGGCGTCCACCTATGGAACTAAGGATCACTCCCTTTTAAAATACCCATTAACACCTTCATTTGATACCCATATCGTACAAACAAATTCTAGAGTCAACCCTGATGCACCTTTATGGCGATATCCCTAAATGGCGTCCACCTATAGAACTATGGCCCACTCCCCCATAAAATACTCTTTAATGCCTTTCATTTGATACACATGTCATACAAACACATTCTAGGGTTACCCTTAGTTCATTTTCCTACATGGTGATTTTCTCTTATTTTGTCTCCAATGCTCTCAGCTGAGTATGTAATATTCGGTTACACCCCAACTTAGCCTTCCTTACTTGTTCGGTTTAAATTTTTTCTTTGCATATTTTGTTTTGTTTTTACAGTTGTTCATTTGCTACTCAAATTGAACAAATAAACTACTCTTGTCGATGTTGCGCATTTGCCATGACGTAGCAAATGCATAGCCGTATACTTTTTTGGCGTTTTGCGTTTGCAAAAGCAATGATCCTAGACCATTTCCCAAAATCCTGAACTCCCCTATTGTTTTCTGTACAAATAGTTTCATTTCAAATATATGAAAATATAAATGTAATATTTCTTTCGTACTTTAAGTCCAAAACTTAGGTAAGTATAGTATATAAGATAGTAGCCACTTTTGAAGATGTTCACTTCAACTTCATGAAGATCCGCTCCTGACATCATATTGTGCCGAATATTGGCGTTTCGACAACATCACTATGCTGTTAGTAAATAATGCACAACAATAGCAAAGCAAGCAACCACAGATGAATGTAAACATCAAAGGAAGCAGCCACACATCCATGTAAACAGCGAAGCTAAGAGCGAAGAGAATATCTCACATACGTACATGTAGTCAGCAGCTATGAGCGTAGAAGGGAGAACAGTCCTACATCAAGTGATCATCACATAAGAGCAGAAATTATGCTCACACATTTACGCTCATACAATAACTAAACAGATGTTCAAAAGGCTGTTCGGGAAAAGTCTAGACCCTAGCAGAAATAGGCGAACGAGGCAACAGAGAGTATAGAAGCGGCGTAAGCTGAGGAATAATTAATCTGTTTGATTTTAACACGTTATTTGTTAAGTATGCGAGTAAATTATTGTGAAGTACTTCTATCATAGTAGTGTTGCAAATAAAAACCATTTTGATATGCTGAATGTTTGAGTTATTTATTCAACCGTTTAGGTAGACAAGAAACACAATTCGGAAGGTTTCCGGGAAGAAGATCTTGGTACTGTTTATAGAACCCTCACCGGCGTAAAAGTGTTCCATAAAAATTTCAGTGTAGCTGGAAGCTCATACAAAGTTGTGAAGCATACCAGTGAAGTCGTCTACCGCAGACAAACAATTGGGAAAACCTCGAAATAAAAGAGTGGGTGATTTGAAAGGCTAGCAGCGGTTGGATCGAGAGATTATTCTGATAGGGATGAGATGAAATTAACATGCAGCGAGAAGGCTGTTCGGGAAAAAACAAGACCCAAGAGAAATAAAGCGATTGAGGAAACTGAGTGTATAAAAGCAGAGCAAGCTAAGGACTAATTAATCAGATTGATTTTAACACGCCATTAGTGAAGGACGGTGATTATTGTAATTGCGAAGTACTACTAGTGCAGTAGAGTTGTAAATAAAGAACATTCTGCTATTCTGTATATTTGAGCTATTTATTCGACAGTTCAGCGATTGGAACTATTATAGAAGGTGCAGAATAATCAAGAATTTCCTAATTCGCTACAATATAAAAAAGGGGTATATTTCCCAAAATTACTTACAGAACCGCATCTATGCAATATATATAGTTTTTAGTAAGACTGATTGATCTCAGCCTTGGGCAAATCCTCTTGATCACAGCTTAATGCAACTTTTTCTATATATAAGTCAGCTACAAAAAATGTATCAGAAGTGTCAACTTTGCCTCATTGTATTTAATGGGTAGTTCAGCAAAGAGAAGTAAGGAAATTCAGTAGTACACAAAAGTGGTCCTGTTTTACCAAATGGAGCTACAAAAAATTTAGGCGGATTGTTTAAAAACAAATTTGTTCCATATCTTGCAAATATAGTTTTGTCTGTTGGAAGCATAACGTTCAACACGTCATTAGATCAGCTCCACTTACCTAGTTCGTAACTATAACAAAAACCACTTGTAAGATAACTTTTGAGGTCATATTTAAGTCTTTATTATACTTCCTATCAAGTCTACATACAGGTTTTCGTATAAATGAATTTGTGCTTGCATATTAAGGGACTCGCAATTTCTTTGGCTTTGCTACTTAATAACTGTATTTAATTCGAGAGAACATCTAAATAATTCAGTACACAAATTGAGTATGCAAAGAAGACTTGGAATTAAAATGAGGGTTAATAAAGTAACAGCAGCACATCACTAACCAAGTTACATAGCACAAGATTTTACCTACTTAACTATTAGTCTTGTATTAAGCTTTTGTTAGAAGCGTAGGTATAATTGCCATAATTGACCTGGTTTTGCAAGATTTAAACATAATTTTTTTCAACAGTTAGGTAGTCAAATTCACTTATGCTTTAAGTTTTGTGATGAGAACCAGGTTAATTTTTTACTAATGAGTACTTTGTCGAAAGAAATGTTTGTCTATTATGACCCAACGTATCGCTGAGCTTCTTGGATTCGTCGGGGAAAGGGCTACAATTATTTAGTATTTTTTGTAGCATCAACAACATGGACTGTTGATTGTGACGTGTTGATGCTGAGATAAAAAAAATGCAGACTTACCCCTGATGAAGATCTGAAGATTAGCGAAACGTGGTTGTTAGAATATATATCATCATCGCACAATAATTTCAAAAACTTTTTATCGCAATCGGAGCCTTTCATGTAATGCAGTAACCTGCTGCGTATGAGTAAGGTTAGTAGGTTAAGTTCAACTGGCCGGTCAATAAAGGCCTCACATAGGCTGAATGTGTACATAGTTTATTGACGACCAAACGGAAGAACCCCAATCAGATACGAGGACTTATGTTATAGACTTTCTCCGTTCTCTTGGCACTACTAGAAGTTTTCTAGGACCTAGCTTAATTGCTGCCTCCGGATCGGGCAACTCTGCCGCCACTAATAACTGGAACCTGATCTGGCGATCGCAGGACATGGACAAAGAACGGGCTCAACTGTTTCTTCCTGTAGCTCGCACTTCTTAAACCTGCTGTTACTGACGAAACCTAACTTATAGGCATGTGACGCCAGAAGCAGTGTCCAGTTAGTATGTCCATCGTGACCCTTAAGTTTTCGCACTTCAGAGATATGAGCCACTTTGGGAGTTTAATATCGTAGGCTTTGCACATATCTTGGAAATTTTTGCAGTCCCGCGCTCTCATCCACGCCTTTCCTGTTTGGATTTGGGGTTTTTCGTATTTTTTTGGCCTTGCAAAAAGTTATAGTTAGTAGTTTTTGCTTTTGTTAATTAATCAATCAATAGAATGTTGATTTGAGAAAAGGAAAAAAACACTAGTACCAATTACATTATGCAAATTTTGTATTTTTTTATTATCAACGATAGCAACCTTTCCAACAGAGTCAAGTAGACGACCGGCCATACACGCTTTTCAATATCGAACATTCGCTTTATTTTGCATTTTTGTTGTAAATGTATATGTAAGTGCAAAAATTAATTAAAGCCCATAAAATTTAATTAATCGAATAGTTGTATGAACTAAGTACGAGTAACAGCAAAAAACGGCAAAAAAATTGTTAAAAACAAACAAAGGAATGACACAATTTTTTTTAGATTTACGTGCGTGATGTCATATGTGATTGCGAATTATTTTTTGTTTTTGTTAGAAATATTTAATAATATATACACAAAAGCGCGCACACGCAATGATATGAGCAAGAATTTTTTATTTAACAAGACACAAAATTAGAAAACAACAAAGCAAAAGGCAAGCGAATGTCAACAACAAAAATAAAGCTTAAATAATAATAGTGGTAGTAGCAAATTTCAGTAAATTATTACTGTGAACAGCTGTTGGGTGCCATCCATTGCGATATTCCTATGAATGAACTCAGAAGTTTTTTCACACAACGACTTGTGGCCACAAGTCTCACGCAAACGAAAACCAGCAGTTAATTCAAACTATACAAATTCCACAAAATGCTCGCTGTGTAGCATATGTTTTAATTTAATAATACTTAGTCTTTTATGCGCACATGAGTGTACGTGGGGATTAATTAAAGTTCGACACATAACATTATATACAAAAATTTGGAAAAATCTGAAAGCAATGGGACGATAAGGTACAGCAGTGAACACTCAACTAGCAGTGGTAATTTTATCAAATTTCATCAATTTAGTTAGTTTTTTTTTCGATAATTTAAGAATAAATTCACATTTATTTTTGTAACTGTAACAAACTAGGTAAACCAATTTAAAAACGAAATATATTTCTAAATTGTTTTAGGTAAGCTGTTTGAAGTCGAAGACTAAAGGTCTCTCAAAATTTTTATGGATATTTGATATTTTTTCTAAAGCTTTTTTTTTCAAATTTATCTAATATATAAAATTCTTCTGTCACGGTTTTAGAGGCTTAACTCCTCCGAAACGGCTGAACCGATTCTCATGAAATTTTGTGAGCATATTGGGTAGGTTTGGGAATCGGCCAACGTCTACCTTTTTTTCGCTACGTGTCTAGGGTCTTAAGATCAAAACGTGGACCGGGTACCCAGAGAATGTGTTTATACAATATGGATACCAAATGAAAGCTGTTGATGATGCTATAGTACAGGATAATTTTCAATCGCTGGGTGACTAGGGTCTCGAGATATAGGCCAAAACGTGAACCCGGGTACCCCTAGAATGTGTTTATATAATATGGATATCAAATGAAAGCTGTTGATGAGTGCTATAGTACAGGATAATTTTCATACAACTGGGAGGCTAGGGTCTCGAGCTATAGCCCAAAACGTGGACCCGGGTACCCCTAGAATGTGTGTATAGAATATGGATATCTAATGAAAACTGTTGATGAGTGCTATAGTAAGGATAATTTTCATACAACTGGGAGGCTAGGGTCTCGAGATATAGCCCAAAACGTGGACCCTGGTACCCCTAGAATGTGCTTATACAATATGGATATCAAATGAAAGCTGTTGATGTGTGACTTAGTAGAGATAATTTTCATACCCCTGGGTGACTAGGGCCTGGAGATATAGGCCATATGTGGGCCCGTGAACGCCTAGACAATGTTTTTACATTACGGATATCAAATTGAAGCTGCTGATGCGTGCTCTAGTACAGAGTAAGTTTTATGCCGCTGGGTGAGTGGGTCTCGAGATGTAGGCCAAAACGTGGACCCGGATACACCTAGAATGTGTTTTTACATTATGGGTATCAAATTGAAGCTGTTGATGTATGCTTTAGTACAGAGTAAGTTTTACGCCGCTGGGTGACTACGGTCTCGGGATATAGGCCAAAACATGGACCCGGATACACCTAGAATGTGTTTTTATATTATGGGTATCAAATTGAAGCTATTGATGTGTGCTATAATACAGAGTAGGTTTTACACCACTAAGTGACTAGGATCTCGATATATAGGCCAAACATGGACCCGGATACCCCTAGAATGTGTGTGTATTATGGATATCAAATGAAAGCTGTTGCTGAGAGCTCTAAAGCTCATTGTGATATTCGATTTAATCGCATCAACCTGGCAAAACTGATAAATATGTATGCGAAGCCGAAATAAAGACAAGAATTAATAATACCCACATGCCTATTTACATACGTCCTATTCGATTTGCCTGAAATTTCGTATATAAATTTGCCTATATTAGTATATACGATGCTTTTTTTCCGTGAAGTAGACCAGAGAAAAAAATTCAAAAGCACTTCAAACTTTCAGAGATATATTACTTGTACTTCGTTCGACTAAAATGAATGCGCTACAAAACTGTATACTCGAAAAAATTTGGAAATTTTCTGGAATTTTTGAAATTTTTTTTGTTTAATTATTTTAGCTAGTTTCAGTTGCAAAATTCGCAGATGTGCTTTCTTAAATTATAACATAACAACTCAATTGTGGAAATTCGATTACAATTGCCAATGTTATTTTTGTGTTCGCTGCTGTACTTCGAATCTCATTTATGCAGTGCCCAGTTTGTTTGGGCACCTCTCGTCTCCATCTGGCATTTGCTTTCTATTAATATCAGGGGCGAGACAGTTGTTGTTGTTGTTGTAGCGATAATAAATACTCTCCAAAGGTTTTAGGGAGTGTTATCGATGTTAATTTTCCTTTGCCGCATGTACATGGATCAAACACATTCCAGGTGCAAACACCAATAAGGTATAAGCCCGACCATTTTGGGGATGATTCAATTTGACCACGTTGAACCTTCTAGGCCAACCCGCCTCTACCCCCTTAGTTCCATGAGGAACTAGTAATCGACAAAACGTCGCCTGCATAAGAAATAGGATTAGCCACGGAGAGGTGAGGTTGACAATTGGTTTGGAGAAGCCATAAATTGCGCTACACCATCCCTTCAATCATTTTGGGTGTTTTAGTCGCCTCTGACGACAGGCACACCTACCGCGGGTATGTTCTAATATCCCTAGCCCTCTGTGGCAAGTATTTGCATGCAGCAAAATAAGGAGCAATTTCGAGTCACTCAGCTGACTTTATTAGGTTTGCTCATTAGTCTTTCTCTGTAGTTAGTTGGCAGCACAGTTCCCAGATACACCATTGTGATCTAGGGCACATACCTGTTATGAGACAGTCAGCTCGTTTTGCGACGATGTTCAATCCTACTATCAATTAATGTTTCTGCCCTGAAGGGCTGTGATCCCTGCTTGACCGTTAGAGTAGATTACCATTGATAAAATCATGGATATAAGCGTCCTTCTAACGTTATGTCGGAAACTTAGTTGGGTCGCACGACCACGGTGTACAAACAATGTGTTATGTTTGGCTTTACACCTCACAGATTCTTTTGAAGCATAGCGGGCAAATATAGACTGTTTAGTTTACTGTTCAGGCTACTGCTAAGGAAATTAACCCCCGGGGAAAGTTTGAGTCTCACTACATTCAAGGGCGGTCGCATGAAGGTTGGCACCTTGTGAGTAGAGCCCTTACAGTCTTCTTAGAAGACAAGTCCTTTTTATTAATAATTTGTACGCCATTAGGTACTCCAGTAGATAAGGCAACCCATCTAATTGTGAGGTTACTCTGGACGCTAACAGTTCTATGGAGGAGTCTTCCGGACATGGTTGGAGGAGCATATGATTTCTGAGGAGTATCTCTAGGATTTAAAGGAGAAAGGAAAATAAGTTATTTGGATTTTTATGCGAAGCCCTTCGCCTTTTATGTCCATGTTATGTTGGCCTTGTTCTGTCAGTGTAGTGTTCATGCTTATTCAATTTGACAAAATATTCATGGCTAATGCGAAAATAAGTCGCATTTTGGTCTAAATGCTTAAACGCTGCCAATATGCTAAATGCTAACTGAATAGTCTATTAGGCATGATTCGTATGAAGTTTTCAAGAAACCTAAATGATTCGTAGGATATTCAGGGATTGAACGTACCCATTTCCTGTCGCTGCATTCGAAAAATATTTACATAAGCTCAGTCAACTCGGTTTTCAACCCCGTCTTATATGTTGGATTTCTTCGTATCTTGGTTATGGTACGCAAAAAGTAATCTTTAAAAATACACTTTCTTGGGTCATCAATGTTTCTTCTGGTGTTCCTCAGGGCAGCCATCTTGGTCCGATTCTGTTCTTGTTGTTCATAAACGATATATCTGGTACAATTAAATACTCAAAAATGTTGATGTACGCAGAAGATGTAAAACTTTTCAAATCATGTACCTCGGTTGAGGAACATTCCTTGCTTCAAATGGTTTTAAATCACTTGGTTGCCTGGTGCAATGTAAATTATATGCCGCTCAATCTCAAAAAATGTAAATTCATGTGTTTTTCTCGGAGAGTTTCGCCATCAGCTTCATATACAATTAACAACTATAGTCTAGAAACTGTAAATAATTTTATTGACTTGGGAGTCACGATGGATTCCAAACTTAGTTTCAATCTTCATATTAATGCTACGGTGAATAAAGGCAAAGGTGTTTTTGCATTTGTTAAACGGTGGTCAAAAGAATTTAACGACCCTTACATAACTAAAGCACTTTTTACAACATTAGTTAGGCCAATATTAGAATACGGCTCGATAATTTGGAATCCGCGTTATCAAGTCCATGCAGACAGTCTCGAATCAATACAAAAGTAATTTTTACTATTTGCCTTAAGATATTTTCAATGGGACTCTTTAACTAATCTTCCACCTTATACTAATCGATTAAAGCTTATCAATCTTCCAACTCTTGCTAGTCGAAGGGAAATGCTTCGTGTAATATTTATGACAAAACTTTTAAATGGATCAATTTCGAGCCCATCCTTCTGAATGAAGTGAACTTTTGCGTTCCCTCTCGGACATCGAGACACTTCAAACCTCTTCTGCTGAAACAATGTAGAACGAATTTCGAACAAAATTAACCTTTTCGGCGTTTATGCCAAGATTATAACTCTCACTCAAACACATTTGATAGCTCGGACTACCTTTTTTCTATAAAAAAGATTGTTCTCACCTCTCTTAAATAATGTATAATACGTTTGCTTCTGTTCTCTTTAAGTATTACGCTTGGCTGATGAAATTTCTTCTGTAGCTGAGCAGTCTCAGATCGTGACGCTTGACAAACCGCTGCCCATCAAAGACTCGGCAAAATAAAAAAAAGTTATTATATATATATATAAATCGATCGCGTGAACAGGATTAGCCTGGTTTTATTGGGCCACTTGAGGCGCGTGCCACAACGTCCATTAAAACAAGTACCGAACTTTTGTTATTCCCCATGCAGCCACTTAAATTTAGATTCCAGCAACCATAAGCGGTACTGAAATTCAATTTCTTTAAATATTTAATTGACATTTAACGGTCATTTCAAATCAATGACGGCAGACGGCATTCTTTGTGGCGATAATCAATTACTTAAATTACACATTCTTATAAATTATAGCAGATGACTCCCACTTTAATAATAAAGTAGCTGATGTCAAGCTTTTGGCTGACAAAACAAAACTAATACTCATAAATAAGCTAATTTCGCTGGTATTATGCCTTTTTTTTTGTTCAAATTTTTTATTGCTGTTGATTTATGTCCATTTGGGCAAATTTGTTCACCAATTGTTCGCAGTCTGATGTCATTTGGACATTAAGCGACTTGAATTTAAATGTAATGACTTCTTTAATGAAATATGTTTTTAGTTTATTGAAGAAGTCAACGACATTCCATTGTCAATTATTTTTTTCCAAATACTATTTGTTTATGTTGACAGTCGTTGAATATAATTTTATAACATTTCGAAAATATTTTCTCAACTGCCGGCGATGATTTATTAACAACATAACTAATTTGTCATATTAAGTTATAATTGCAACAGACGACCCATCTGCCAATGTAGATATTGAAATTGAACCGGGTATCTGCCTGAGTAGCATTGCGGCCAGTCACACTCTAAAGTGGATAAACCTTCACTCTCATCACGCCTAAGATCTGTTACTAGCTCTCTAGTCCCACAACAACATAAGTTTGGCTCAATTTAGCTCTCAACAACAAACGAAACGATTTGGGTACATTTACACGGAAAATTGGCGTATTCTCAAAGAAAATGGTACAGCAATAGATCGGGATCCATCCGATCGAGAGCATTGTAAAAGCAATTCACTAAGATTGGGTTGGCCATTATAAATCCAATTTAAGATCCTTTCCAGTCCCGAACCTCCAGATGATAGTACCTAGTTCAAAAATATCTAATGATTCTCAGAGAACACTCATCTAATTTGCAGCTGTCATTCGGTGTCAGCACAAAATATGCAGGTCTCGCCCCGCCAATTTGTAGACAAAATTATAAAGAAGCACTACGCAAATTGGTGGAGAAGCTCGGCCTTTATATATCTTCTCGCGCCAAATATATATTCTTTTTTCACAGGGCAATCGGAGCTTGCATCCCTATACAACATGTCTTAGCCATTTTCAATGCAGTGTTATAGAGTTTGGGTACTAGTAATCAATAATTTCAATTTTAGTTTACGGTCTGAAGGGATAAAACTGTAGAAAATCGTGTATATGATTTACAGCGACCATCCTAGAAGTATGGATCGGCGATAATTTCAACTTTGATAATAAGAACCGCATACAGGCAAGTTAACTACCCCACCCTACCCTACCCATGACATACATTGGAAGTGTTTTTATTGTTGTTGAAGCAGAACCTCCTTAAACATTCTCGGTGCGCTCATAATTTAGGAATCCGATATGAGTCCGAAGTATTTGAAAATAATGAGCCCCAGATATATGATCATAAAAGAGTCTTTGTGATTCCGATATGATGAAAATTATGAATTATGTAAATGCCAAGAGTGGTCAGCAAAAAAGCAGCTTTGGACAAAAATATTCATATTTCATTTTGAAACAAATTTGTTTTCATATCCAGTTTCAATAAAATTATAACTTATAGTGTGTCTTGCTTTTTCCGTTTTAAATTACCATGCACGCTTCTATCTAATTATCTCAGTAATGATCGTTATTTTAAAAATGTAAGTACATATTTCGAGCAAAACTGCCTCCTTGCTATGCCCTGATTCTGTAGAGCCTGTCATTAATTAGAACTGACATCGGTATACCCTAAATTGATGGGTTTCCTCGGAAACTCCTGTTTTTCAACCAATATCGAGGATATACTTCCCCAATTTTTATGCCATGCGTCCAAAATGCGCCTAATCTTTCCAATCTAATCCCTTAAAAGAACCTATGACTCTGAAAAGAATCACATAAGAAGCAAATCATGAGCAGTTTATGAGCATATTAGGAGTCGCTTTGGTCTCTTATTTAGGATCATATAAAGTATGAAATTAATCGGTCGACCATTGCAAGAGAGGAAATACACTCATTGTGGACTCATAAATGAGCTCAAAATGAGCGTAAACGGTCCGAATTAGGACCCTTTTCTGACACTTTTTTGACTCCTGATATTTCCTGGGACCTAACCCTGCTTTCAGTAGGAAACGTGCCCTATAAATGTAAAAATAAGACGGGATTCGCTCCTGATACAACGGAGTGGCAGAACTTGTTTAAGAATACTGGTCTACAACTAGAGTCTTTTAATTGTTTAATGCTAACAATATAGTTTGTGGTTAGATTTAAGCAACAAAATAATACTTTTATAGCATATGTATTTGCAAATAATTTTTTTGAGTGTTAACAAACATGCGTGCCCACATCTTGCCTCGTTGCTCGTTAATCAACGACTGAGCCGCTTACACTACCACTAGGGTGACTTTATTCTTACTAACACGGCCACAGCTATAATTCTGATGACCACTGCTTGATAACAACGCGGACATACTTTTTTAGATAGAGTTTTACTGCAATGATGTTCAATTCTTCACTGTCCTCTTTTTATCGTCACTTTTGAACTTCTTTGATCGGATCATACAAATTTTTTTATATTGCTCCAGATTTCATTGTTCTGTCAATGGAGGTTTATTTTTATTTACTGGAAACCTATCGGCCGATTACCTTTTATCTGACCAGAACGCTTTTGGAAAATCTGTTTCCAATGGCTGTTTGAGAGTTTGAGAAAATTTTAAACACCCTTTGAAAGAAAATGTTTAAAAACTAAAGCGAATTTTGAGAGACCTATAATTTGAACTTTGTAAGACTAAATTGATTTGACTACAAAACTGAATACTTGAAAGAGTTCAGAGAACATCAAATAAGAAGTTTGAAATTTTCTTGTGGTTTTCTCGAATTTTTGTGAAAACGTTTTTGTGATTGGTTTGCATAGGTTCAGTTACGAAATTCAAAGAATTTTTTTCTGAAACTAAAGAAATAAAAATACTTTAAACTTAGTGACGAAATTTAATAAAAATTCGCACTGCTATTTTTCTGTTCGCTGCTGTATATACCATAAGTTCCCACATGTTTACATCTTTACTTGCATGAAGTAAATATGTATGTAATTTGACACTTTTATAAACCTCAAGCTGTCAAATGTAGGCCATAAACAATAACAAAAAAAATCTGCTAATATTTTAAGTAAAGAACTTCGTCGCCACCTTAAGAGCCTGCGCCTGTGTTCTTCCTGCATTACATCACGCTTTGCACATTTGTCGTGATTTCTGAATGTCATCGTACAGTGATTAATATTTTAAAGATTTTTATTATAATTATTTATATACACACGTACTTGCATATTTACATATGTATAAGTGTTGTTGGGTGCATGGCGTTGCGAGTGCCTATGAAGGAAGACTTTGCGTCTTTACCTTTACAAAGGCTGACTTGAAACGCAGCGTTGATAATTTTTTTGTTAATATTTGTTTTTTTGTTAAACAATTATTTACTAAAGCTTTTTAAATTTCACATATATTATTCTTCCTTATAAGATAATAATCTTTTAAATAAGCAAAGTAATTTATACTGAATTTTCACTTTTTCCTTTTTGCAGGTGATGATAATCATTCACTTATTGTGGCTTCGCATAAAAAGGTGAGGCAAAAAACAAAAAAATAAAATAAAATTAAAAAACTTAAGCAAAAAGTTGGAAAATCAAAATTGTTTACTTTGACTTTCGTGCCAAAAATTAAAAATTGCCAGATTATATGCATAGTTAAGCTTAATGAGTTGTGCACTTAAATACCTCACGATATGACTTATTTTGTTTTGTTGATATTCCGACAGGGTGAATAAATGACGTATATTGGAACGATTTTCCGTTATCCCTTGTCAAATTTGCTTTTGAGACAAACCGGTTTCGGCGTTGTGCCATCATCAGTGTCGATTTTCGTTCTGATCTGTTGATGATGATCGACACTGATGATGGCACAACGCTGGAACCGGTTTGTATCAAAAACAAATTTGACAAGGGATGACGGAAAATCGTTCCAATATACACCTTACGATATGCTTAACGATGGCGAAGTAGGAAACTACTAAACATACATGAATCGAGATCTATTTAAAATTACAAAAGTAGAGTTTTCGGCTTGAATAAACTGAATATAAGATGTCCGCGGTTATGGAGATATGTATTTACAGAAATGTTACTTATGACCCAAACACATTTGACTTTTTCGTCTTTTTGTCACTTGCGTTGCGTATACAGCTGACCTTGCCCACACGTCTTTCTCGCGATGTTGCTTAAACCGCAGGCGACGAAACGACCACGTCAAAGTAACCCAAAATAAATTCAAAAACCTACGTTTTGGGCGCGTTGTCAATTCATTTCTTGCACCTCTCAAATTTCGCTCAAATTAATATTGTTTTCAATTAATTTTATTCACACGTAAAGATATTTTCTTTCTTGAACTAAAAAAAATGTTTATTTAAATTTGTTGAATGATGAAAAATCAAAATTGAGTTTTCCGTTTGATTTGGCAGCAACACTTTAAACGTGTGTTCTTTCAAAGTGACGCCAGCGCCAAAACGACGCAAAAGTCGATTGTGTTCGGTCCTGAAGACAGTCTTCTCTTCTTTAACATTTAAAAAATTATATACGCGCAGAGTACAGAAAAGGATCCTTTGACATTCTATCACAAGTTTGTGGTGCAGATATTTACCAAAATTGATATTAAACAAAATTACAAAGTTTACAAACTGCGATGCTTACTACATGTTTCTGAATTTCACTTCTTCATCAGCTAGCTTCTGGGGGCTTAGCATTGTACTCGAAATCTCCAGCACTCATACTGTATACTAGTGTAAAGGCAGATACCTTTATCCACTCAGCCATACAGTCAGCTGCTCGCTTTGCAATTGGTCTCTAAATATTGCAATTTTGTTTCTGTTCCATTATCATTAGGTGCATACTAATTCTATATGTTTTTAATCCTTACTGTGTGGAATACTTATAGGCGCGCTCTCAAGAACTTAGTAACATTGGATTAGAGCAGTGCTTTTATAAGCAGTATTTCCGCTGTTCACTATTATATCAATATTATTATCTGTATTTAATTAGAGAG
>JARSSU010045803.1:0-41321 GCA_029619165.1 Eurosta solidaginis
AATCTTCCTAGGGCTTTAAGGGTTATATCATATATACTCAGGTTTTTCATAGAACGCATTCTGAAACTAAAGATTGTAGTCAACCTGAATCTTATTTAATGTCCTAAGATGAAATTAAAGCTACAACAACCCGTTTAATAAAACTTGCTCAGAAGCAACACTACTGATCAGAAATTTCAAGTTTGCAATCCAAAACACAAATCTAAAAGCGAAATACTTTCCCTCACTCCATATCGTAATGAAGACGAAGTAGTGAAAATGGGTGGTGCATCCAAAGATACTACCGAATCTGAACGCCACCCCATAATACTTTCCGTACAAGTGTAGGTTTACTCGTCTTTATGTTCAGTTTGTCCATGAAATTTATCTCCATGGTGAAAACCAATTAATGCTGCGTATCATTAGAACACAATACTGGATACCAAAAGTGAAAACCATGATAAGATCCGTAATTCACAATTGCAGGATCTGCACGATCTTCAAGAAACGATCTCAAAGTCAGCTCATGGGAATTCTACCTGAAGAACGCGCCACATTTTCGCGTGCATTTACTATCTATCCCTGTATTCGAAGGGCCTTTCGACATTAGGAGTTACAGTGGGCGCGGGTGTCGTAACTCAAAGGGTTACGTTTGTTTATTCGTTTGTTTTCTAATAAGGCCATACATTTAGAACCCACTAGTTTTGAGCACTTGAGCATTTGAGCACTTCATCATTTCTAGCCGCTCTTTCAAGATTCGTAGCCAGAAGACGATGTCCAAGAAACATTTATTCGGACAATAGAACAAACTTTGTCGGTGCATCACGTGCATTAAAAACGGAATTTAAGGAATTTCTTGCCGATGCAAGAAACCAAACCCTATCAAAATATTCCCATCAGGCATTAAATTGGCATATCATACCAGCAGTAGCTCCACACATGGGGGGACTATGGGAAGCGGGAGTGAAAAGCTTTAAAAGCCACTTCAGAAAAGAAGCCTTAAACAACAAATTCACTTTTGAGGAATTTAACACACTGTTATGTAGAATTGAGCCGTGTCTCAGTTCTCGCCCTCTTAGCCCCGCTTCAAATGTATCATCTGACCTTGAGCCTCTAACACACGGACACTTTCTGATTGGAGGACATTTATTGGCACCAGCGGAAATCAGCGTAATCGCGTTCCCGTTGTGGATATAAGGACTGAAAGGGGCAAGTAACAAGACCACTTTTCAAACTAATATTACTATCATCATATACCGCGGAAACCGAAAACATGACAGACCCTAATCTTCAGCAGTAACGCTACAATTGGAGTCCCAAAGCCTCCACACAACATTAAAAAGTTCTCCTAACCAAAGCGAAGCAACTTCAATAAAACTCCAAGTGGAAGCCAAAATTTATTTTTTTTCTCCAGTCTAATGTTACATATGTATGCTTGCCCACATGGGTTATATGGTTTTCATTTACAAAAGCAGACATTTTTTGCTAAAATTGATGAACACATTTTATTATTAAATATTCAATTTTTTTTATGTGTTTTTACACACTCACTACCAAGTGAAGTTATCACTGGGTAGTCACCACCGAAATATGCGCACAAACATGTATGAGCGGGCTATGTGCATTGGACTGCATGGAATCATAAGGGAAACATTTTCGGGTCTGCTTAGGCAACCACAAAATTCGTGGTTTCACAAACCATATTCAATCATGAAATTTCCCTCAAATAAATATTTCTTTTGTTCTTTTCCCCTAATGCATTATATATAAGGGTGCTCACATAAACATAACTTTTTTTAAATGATTTTAGAGAAAATTGTAAGTTTACAAACGGCGATGCTTACTAGGACATGTTTCTGAATTACACTTCTTCATCAGCTACCTTTTCGGGAGCTGAGCGTACATATGATCATTATTTTTTATTTTTGTTACGAAAGAAACGAAAAAAAGGATAGTACAATGGCAAAGGCAGCGTCACTTAAATTAAACAAAATCGCTACCAATTCCATTGCATACACCCGTTTTTATCAAAATAAAAATAAAAACGAAAATAAAACAAGTAAGAACGGGACTGTCTTCGGCTGTGCCGAAGACTTCATACCTTTCATGAATGGGGCTGAACAATAATCTTATCCCGTTCGTAATCTCCGAATAATCGGATGTATAAGATAAGAAATATATAGTGAACAGATCTACATACCTTAAAGATTCTTAAGATAAATATAAAATAAAAAACGGGTAGGTACTTTGTGTGAGGATGCAAAGTTTCAGGTTTTTTGTGGTCTGCGTGTAAAAACTATGACTACGAATCACGTATTTCAAAAATATATGACGAAAACGTAACTATTTGATGAAATTTGATGAATTTTGAAGATTCTAGCCGTAAAAAATGATTTTTTCACGACAACAATATATGCTATATACGTAAGCATTTTGTGAAATTTGAAGCTTCTAACTGTTAAAACGGGGCAGAAATTGCGCAAAGTTTCTTATCTGAACAATCGGTTGTATGAGATATATACTATGTGTACCACCGATCTCAATGATTTTTCAGACATCAATATATGCTATACACGTAAGCAGTTGGTGAAATTTGAAGCTTCTAGCTGTTAAAATGGGGCCGAAATCGTAAAAAAAATATATATATACTATATATATATACTATATATACCATCATATATATATTATATATATCACCGATCTCTATGATTTTTTGACACAACAATACATACTATATACGTAAGCAATCGGTGAAATTTGAAGCTTATAACTGTTAAAATGGGGAAGAAATTGCGCAAAGTTTCTTATCTGAACAATCGGTTGTATGGGATATATACTATATATACCACCGGTATCTATGATTTTCTCAGACAACAATATATGCTATACACGTAAGCATTTGGTGAAATTTGAACATATCTAAACGATTTTTAAGATAAATATAAAATAAAAAATAGGTAGGTAATCTGTGTGAGGATGCAAAGCTTCACGTTTTTTGTGGTCTGCATGTAAAAAACTATGGCTACGAATCACGTATTTCAAAAATATATGACGTAAACGTAACTATTTGAAGAAATTTGATGAATCTTGAAGCTTCTAGCCGTAAAAAAGGGGTCAATATGACAGTTTATATGAAGTATATAATATATATACCACAGATCTCTATGATTTTTTCAGACAACAATATATGCTATATACGAAAGCATTTTGTGAAATTTGAAGCTTCTAACTGTTAAAACGGGGCAGAAATTGCGCAAAGTTTCTTATCTGAACAATCGGTTGTATGAGATATATACTATGTATATCACCGATCTCAATGATTTTTTCAGACATCAATATATGCCATACACGTAAGCAGTTGGTGAAATTTGAAGCTTCTAGCTGTTAAAATGGGGTAGAAATTGCGAAAAGTTTCTTATCTGAACAATCGGTTGTATGAGATATATACTATATATAGAACCGATCTCTATGATTTTTTCAGACAACAATATATGCTATATACCTAAGCAATCAGTGAAATTTGAAGCTTATAGCTGTTAAAATGGGGTAGAAATTGCGAAAAGTTTCTTATCTGAACAATCGGTTGTATGAGATATATACTATATATACAACCGATCTCTATGATTTTTTCAGACAACAATATATGCTATATACGTAAGCAATTGGTGAAATTTGAAGCTTATAGCTGTTAAAATGGGGTAGAAATTGCGAAAAGTTTCTTATCTGAACAATCGGTTGTATGAGATATATACTATATATACAACCGATCTCTATGATTTTTTCAGACAACAATATATGCTATATAAGTAAATATTCGGTGAAATTTGAAGCTTCTAGCTGTTAAAATGGGGCTAAAATTTATATATACTATATATACCACCATATATATACTATATATACGACCGATCTCATAAATTTTTTCAGGCAACAATATGTTCAATATACGAACGACGACACCCAAATACACCTGCTCACCAAATTTTATCAAGATATCTCAAAAATTGAGGGACTAGTTTGCATACAAACAGACAGACGGACAGACGGACATGGCTAAAACAACTCAGCTCTTCAACCTGATTATTTCGGTATACTTAATGGTGGGTCTATCTATTTTCCTTTAAGGACTTACAATTTTCGGTTTCGTGACGAAATTAATATACCATTTCATTTTCATGAAAGGTATAATAAGTAAAAAAACAAAACCACGGAAATAAAATAAAAAAAAATTCCGATTAGGAACAGCCTAATATAATGCACGGCACATAGCACAATTTCTTTTTTTACTTTTCGAAGTATAAAGTTTAAATAGTAAAGAAAAACAAGTAAGGACGGGACTGTCTTCGGTTGTGCCGAAGACTTCATACCTTTCATGGATGGGGCTGAACAATAATCTTATCCCGTTCGTAATCTCCAAATAATCGGATGTATAAGATAAGAAATATATAGTGAGCAGATGTACTTACCTAAACAACTTTTAAGATAAATATAAAATAAAAAATGGCAAAAAACGCCATTTTCTGAACGATCGGTTGTATGGGATATATTATATATAGCTCCGATCGAAATGATTTTTACAGGAAATCTTTTATGATATATTATAATATATAGCACCAAGTTTCATATTTTTATATTGGAAACTAGGGGAGAAATGGCAAAAAATTTTCCTATCTGAACGATCGGTTGTATGGGATAGGTATATACTATATACATATAGCTCCGATCAAAATGATTTTTTCAGGAAACCTTCTTCTATGATATACTAGAATAAATATCACCAAGTTTAACGTTTTTATATCGCAAATTTAGGGAGAAATGGCTAAAAATCTTTCTATCTGAACGATCGGTTGTATGGGATATATATTATATATAGCTCCGATCGAAATGATTTTTTCATGAAATCTTCTATGATATATTTGAATAAATATCAACAAGTTTAACGTTTTTAGATTGGAAATTAAGGGAGAAATTGCCAAAAATCTTTCTATCTGAACGATCGGTTGTATGGGATATATACTATATATAGCTCCGATCAAAGTGATTTTTTCAGAAAATCTTCTATGATATATTAAAATACTAGCAGACCCGGCAGACGTTTTTCTGCCCTAAATTTGGTATATCTGCATACATTTTAATAAGCTTTTTCCGTCTAACTCTGCCCTCGCCCCTCTACACTTATTCCTAATATTTGTATTCACTCCTCCCTCCGTATTTTTCGCTTCATCTATCTCCATCTTCGTCTTTATCTATCTCTTTCTCAGTCTCCTTCTCTCTTTTCTCTTCTCACAAGTTTTCCTCGTTCTTCTTCATATCTTATCGCCAGTCCCAGAGGGTGGTATGTATTTTGTTCCAGTCCTATTCCGAGTATCAGTCCCAGTCCCACTCCGAGTCTCAGTCTAAGTCCCAATCCTAATCCCAGTCCCAGACCGTCTATGTTCTACTTCCCGGAAAAAAGCATCGTAAATACTAATATAGGCAAATTTATATACCAAATTTCAGGCAAATCGAATAAGACGTATGTAAATAGGTATGTGGGTATTATTAATTCATGTCTTTATTTCGGCTTTGCATGCATATTTATCAGTTTTGCCAGGTTGATGCGACTAAATCGAATATCACAATGAAAATTACTTAAAAGCTTTCAGCAACAGCTTTCATTTGATATCCAAAATACACACACGTTCTAGGGTATCCGGGTCCATGTTTTGGCCTATATCTCGAGACCCTAGTCACCAATAGGTATGAAAACTACCCTGTAGTAAACCACTCATCAACAGTTTTCATTTGATATCCATATTGTATAAACATTGTCTTGGGGTATACGTGTCCACGTTTTGGCCTATATCTCGAGACCCAAGACACCCAGCGGTATAAAAAATTTCTGTAGTAAAGCACACATCAACAGCTTCAATTTGATACCCATAATGTAAAAACGCGTCCTAGTGTTACCCTGATCCCCGTTTTGGCCTATATCTCGAGACCCTAGTCACCAATAGGTATGAAAACTACCCTGTAATAAAGCACTCATCAACAGCTTTCATTTGATATCCATATTGTATAAACACATTCTAGGGGTGCCCGGGTCCACGTTTTGGCCTATATCTCGAGACCCTAGTCACCAATAGGTATGAAAACTCCTGTACTAAAGCACTCATCAACAGCTTTCATTTGATATTCATATTATATAAACACATTCTAGGGGTGCCCGGGTCCACGTTTTGGCCTATATCTCGAGACCCTAGTCACCCAGGGGTACAAAAAATACCCAGTGTCAAAGTACTCATAAACAGCTTCCATTTGATACCCATATTGTACAAAGACTTCCTGGAGTTACCCGGGTCCATGTTTTGGCCTATATCTCGAGACCCTAGTCACCCGGTACCAAAGTACTCTTTATACAAACCTTCCCCGTGGAAAAATACAGATATATACCAATATTCATAATAATGGTCCAGTAGTTTTTGAGTACATCGATGACATACATACAAACATTAATTTTTATATATATATGTAGATATATCACCGAGTTTCACGTTTATACTTTCTAAATTAAGGGAGAAATGGCCAAAAATCTTTCTATCTGAACAATAGGTTGTATGGGATATAACTGTATATAGCTCCGACCAAAGTGATTTTTTCAGGATATCTTCTATGATATATTAGAATATATCACCGAGTTTCACGTTTATACTTTCTAAATTGCGACAGGAATGACCAAAATCGTCTTATCTGAACGATCGGTTGTATGGGAGATATATGTTATAGTGCTTTTCGAAGCAAAAAACTCAAAACAAACGAAAAACCCACCTTCTACGAGCAGATTGGAATGGAAACTTTCCAACCGCGCCCTTTTCGACCTATGCTTCGACATGAGGTGATCGCAAGCGGATTGGAAACGCAAACTTTGGGGCCCCTGTTGGCACAGAATACCATCTTTGGCTGAGTGTTGTCTGGCCCTGCTAAGTTGTATTAATACTTGCATTATACGTATACTTTTTTCTGACATAAAACATAATTGAATTTAAGGTAAATTTGAATACTTTTTTATATACATAAATATTTTTTACAAAAAATTATGAATTGTAAATCTCCTTTATACATATATACTTTTTTACAAAAGAATGAAGTTTAAATATTGCTTATGCATACTGTAGCATTCAATCATTAAGTTATTCATTGACACATTCAATCATTTGTACAAACATATATCTCAACCCGTTTTGAATTGTCTTAAAAATCAGGGGCTGCAACTGTTATTCCTTTTATAATATAAGTCCTTGCAAAACTATTAATTTTGGACTTTAAATATATTTGGATCAAGATAAAAATTATTTTCCGATTTTTATTTTTTGAGTCCGATAGAACTAGTTAAACTCGGACTTTTAAAAATAAAAGTTAAATCAAGGCTTTTATTTTTAAGGCCGAAATAAAAGTCCCGCTTGATAACAAAGACGCGGCTTATCCGAATTAAAAAAATTTGGTACCAATCGATTCTCCTGGATTCCTAAAATTTAAAACCTTATGGACTTTTGAAAATTTCTGTTAATAATACTAGAAATTTATCATAAACACACTAGATCGAAAATCTCGTAGTATAAATGGTGAACTTTTTGTAATATATTTCGTTCCAATACAACTATTAGAGTGAAAATTGGTAAACCGCATTCTGCTATGATAGGAAAGCTTTCCAAAAAAAGAAATGGTCGTAATGGGTCAGTAGCCACGCCTCTTTCTGTATATAGAAATTTCCGCACAGAACATGCAATATTTGAGTATCTATAGAAGCCACGTTATTTAAATTTGGCACGTAAATTACTGACATTGCATGTAGTTGATCCACATAATTTTTTTGGACATTGGGCGTGGCACCAACTACTTTCCAAATAAAATTTTTTGGACTTTCAAGTGCGATAACTCTCACATACTTTGAGCAATATTTTTGCAAATTGGTAAGCGAACTTCATATTTGTATTTGTACATGCCAACGGAAAAAGTTTTAAAATCGGGATGCCGTCAGGGCCATTTCGGGACTTTTCCGGGACTATTCCGGGATAATTTTGTGGCCCTTCTGGCATAATTTCTGGATAGTTTTCGGGATTTGTCCGGGATCCCGTCGGGATCATGACGGGACTATTTTGATACCATTTTGGGACGCTTCCGGAATCATTTAAGGACTCTTCGAAACCGGTAGTTCAGCCCACATGATTTTTTAAATTATGAGCTTTTATGGCCACGGATTTGCTGCAAATGCCTAATGTTTTTTATTCGTAATTTTGTGTTTTTCTAGTCCTGAGGATGGTTTCAGATTGAAACCGAAATATCGACCAATTATATAAATTATAATACCACAAAATAAATGGTGTTTTATTTATCTTTGCGGCCTTGAGTTCAATAACTAACCAAGAAGTTAAAATTTTGTTTTTAAGTTAAATTAATTGATATGACAGGGGTGAAGGAATTACTATTCATAGAACAAAGGAGTAAAACTGCAATTAGCTAAAACCAAAGAGATTTTTTAAGATTAAAATAGTGTAGCTTTTTCATATGTTTAGCTGGTTAAAATATTACAAAAAGCGTAGTTATAGCTATAATGGTTCGTTACAGGACTCATTTAAAATAATCAAAAATAGAACGAAAAAGCTGTGTTAGATATTAAAAATAAAACATACCGAACTTTAATTACGAATAATTTGCAGCAAATCCATGGCCATAAAAGCTCATAATTTAAAAAATCATGTGTTCTGAACTACCGGTTTCGAATAGTCCCGAAATGATCCCGACGGGATTCTGGACAAATTCCGAAAACTATCCAGAAATTATGCCGGAAGGGCTCCAAAATCATCCCGAAATAGTCCCGGAAAAGTCACGCAATTGCCCTAACGGGATCCCGAAAACCATCCAGAAATTATACCGGAAGAATCCCCAAATGATACCGAAATAAACCCGACGCGATCCCGAAAACCATCCATAAACGATCCCGGAATGCTCCCGAAAAAGTCCCGAAATAATCCTCACGTAATCCCGGACGGATCCCGAAAACTATCCAGAAATGATGCCAGAAGGATCACCAAATGATCCCGAAAAGCCCCTGACGGGATCCCGAAAGTCATCCAGGAATGATACCGGAAGAATCCCCAAATGATCCCGCAATAGTCCCGAAATAACTCCGACATATTCACGCACCTAGCAATGAATTCAAGTAGCCAGTTTTGATATTTTTATATACAAGTGGGTGTGACTTTAATTCGATTTTAAAACTTTTTCCGTTGGCATGTACACATACAAATATGAAGTTCGCTTACCAATTTGCAAAAATATTGCTCAAAGTATGTACGAGTTATCGGACTTGAAAATCCAAAAAATCTTATTTGGAAAGTTGTTGGTGCCACGCCCAGTGTCCAAAAAAATTATGTAGATCAACTACAAGCAATGTCAGTAATTTACGTACCAAATTTAAATAACGTGGCTTCTTTAGATACTCAAATATTGCATGTTCTGTGCGGAAATTTCTATATACAGAAAGAGGCGTGGCTACTGACCCATTACGACCATTTCTTTTTTTGGAAAGCTTTCCTATCATAGCAGAATGCGGTTTACCAATTTTCACTCTAATAGTTGTATTGGAACGAAATTTATTGCAAAAATCCCCTGCAAGTTCACCATTTATAGTAAGAAATTTTCGATCTAGTTTGTTTATGATAAATTTCTAGTATTATTAACAAAAATTTTCCAAAGTCCATAAGGTTTTAAATTTTAGGGATCCAGGAGAATCGATTGGTATAAAATTTTTTTAATTCGGATAAGCCGTTTCTTTTTTATCAAGCGGGACTTTTATTTCGGCCTTAAAAAATAAAACTCTTGATTTAAATTTTATTTCGGGACTTTTATTTTTAAAAGTCCGAGTTTAACTAGTTCTATCGGACTTAAAAAATAAAAATACAGATTTTACTTTTATATGTGGACTTTTATGGAAAAAGTTCGAAAAATAAAAAGGATGCATGATTCGACATGATATTGCTATAGGGATACCTGGGAACTCAAACATTTTCACCTAGGACAAATTTTTTGACCAGGACTTTTTCGACTCCAAAAAAAAATAATTATTTTCCGTTCCTGCTTAAAATGCATTGACTCTTACATACATGTTAATACATTTGTGCATACATATAATTTGGCTCGCTTTGGTACGGCCTGAGATTTATTGACACATTCATTCATTTGTACAAACATATTGTCACGAATATTAGCAAAACTAAGGAGTGCTGCCGTCTCTAAGCCGATGCTAAGCAGTGACGTGAATGCACATCAAAAATTCAATCATTATGTATCTACATAAACGAAACAATAACTGCGTCTACATATATGTACCATGTACGTATACGAGCAGCGGAGAGTCAATGCACTAACACATGCATATATTTGAGATACTCCTATAAGTATGCAATGAGAAAAACTATAAAATTGTGCAATTGTAGTTACAGCTGAGAAGTTTGAGAGCTACTGGACTAGTAGATTCTGGTAGCGCCTAGAAAATGTATAAAATTGTGCAATTTTAGTTATAGCTGAGAAGTTTGAGAGCTCATGGACAGTGCTAGTAGATTCTAGAAAAAGCGAACGAGGAAACCAAAGAGTATAAAAGGCGACAGATGCAGAGGCGCTGGAATTCAGTTTGATTTGACTTGTCAAGCGGTTACGACTAAGACGATATCTAGCGAGCAATAGCAGTATTATTTTGAAAGTCGGTTTCATTTAAGCTATCAGTTTGGTTATTAAGCTATTCTTTGCACAGTTTGAGTGATATTGTGAAGTATTTTAATAAAGGCCATTTTTCCATTATTCAATATTGGAGTTATTTATTCAACAGTTTAGCGATATGAACCTAGAAAAAGGGCAAATAAGAGGATTTGCAGCAAATTCGTTCAATTGGTCTCAGAAGAGGAATTGTTGAATAAATTCCAGAGGATAACAAGGACATGGCAAAGTTCGGTGAATTGAAGATCTAGCAACTAAAGAAGGAGTTGGAGTGCCGTGAATTGAATACAAGCGGCGTTAAACTTGAACTTCAGGCACGGCTACGAGAAGCAATGGAAGCAGAAGGAATTGATGTGGAAGAGTATGTCTTTCATCTTGATGGCGAGGAGACAACAAAAATTGAAAGAAAAACGAAACATCGCAGACGGTGACCAGCACAGACTTGAACATGATATTGGCTGCAATATCTGCACAAACATCGACAGTAGCATCAATGCCGTCGCAAATGTCAGAAATGTCGTCACAAATGGCATCAGAATTGGAATCGCAGGAGACACGCATAACATCGAAGATTGAAGCACAAGAAACGCGTATGTCAGAAATGTCGACACAGATAACATCCAAGATGGAAACTCAACTGGAAGAACCGAAGACATATATGGCATCACAATTGGAAGAACAGAAAACACACATGGCGTCACAAATTGCAGAACAATTAAAAGAACAAGAGGCACGCATAACATTACAGCTCGAAGCACAAGAAGAACGTATCTCAACAAAGCTGGAGGCACAGGAAACAAAATTCTCATCGCAGCTGGAGGCTGTTAGTGAACGACAAAATAAAGTGGAGGCCGAGATGGATGCTTTGAAAGATCGGATTCAGGAGTTACAATTGAACCGCCCAATCACTTCAACGTCTACTCTGAAGGTAAAATCCCCAACGTTTGATGGTTCTGTTCCATTCCAGGTATTTAAGCTCTAATTTGAGAAGACGTCGGCAGCGAACAACTGGAATGCTGAAGATAAAGTTGCAGCTCTGTTCGTGGCATTGAAAGGGCCAGCAGCCGAAATCCTACAAACGATTCCCGAAGGAGAGCAGAACAACTATGAAGCATTGATGAGCGCTCGAGAGAGACGTTATGGAAGCGAGCTTAGGAAACAGATATTCCAAATTGAGTTGCAAAACCGTCACCAAAGAGCGAATGAGACTTTGCAGGAGTTTGCCTCGGATGTTGAAAGGTTGGCTCATCTCGCAAATGCGGACGCACCCGTGGAATACAGGGAGAGGGTAAAAATCCAGAGTTTTATAAATGGCATACGGGACGTGGAAACGAAGCGAGCTACATACGCAAACCCAAAGTTCACATTTGCTTAAACGGTATCACATGCATTGACTCAGGAAACGGCCTCACTATTGAGTAAACCAGCATACAAAGCTCATCGTGTGGAATTGGAAAGACCAGATTGGGTAGACACAATTTTGGAAGCACTGAAGGGATCACAACAGAAAAATGCCGGAGTTATTAAATGTTTCAAGTGCGGCAACCCAGGTCATATTGCACGACATTGCAGCAGCGGTTCCAATAGCTCCAACAATGTGGTTGGCCGAAAACGCAGAGCTGAAGGAGATGAGCAAATCTCCAAGTCCACTCAATCGTTAAACTAAAGCGAGTCAGCCGCAAGGGGCGACAGCTGGCTCCCTCAATTGAATGCCGCATAATCTCTATCTCACAAATTGGAAGAAGGTCAAACAATCTTACTGTCGGAGGACATGTGGATGGAAAGGAACGTTTACTGACTGTAGATACGGGTGCATCTCATTCCATCATTCGAGCGGATATAGTCAACAAGAAGATAAGACCAGTGCATGGAGCAAGATTGCGTACAGCCACTGGAGAAGACAGCACGGTTCTAGGAGAAGTATCATGTGAAGTCGCAATTGGGAACGTCACGGTAGTACACAATTTTATAGTGGCAGAGATTGTTGATGAAATCATAATTGGAGTGGACTTCTTAATCGACCAGGGCATCAAGATCGACATGCAAAGCAAGACGATGCGATATAAGAACATAGATGTGCCACTTAATTTCGGCTACGAGAGAGGCTACAGCAGTAAACGAGTGCTGGTGGAAGAGAATCAGCGAATACCACCAAAATCCGAAGCAGTCATCTGGGCAAAGGTTGATGGAGATTGTGGGACAAACAAATTGTGGGTTGTCGAAGCAGCAAACAAATCAGCACTGAACATACTTGTAGGAAAAACCCTGGCTATGACAAAACAAGATGGACGTATTCCGGTAAGAGTACTCAATGAGTTCAATTCATCATTTAATTTGACCAAAGGAGCTATTTTGGGAAGATGCCAAGAGGCTGAATTAGTTATTAACTGTAAACAGCTCCAGGAACACGTTTCATCTAGTAATACTGAACTTTCAAATGACATCACAGCATGGACGCAGGGGCTAGAGGAAGCCTATCAGAATAAGGCAAAACAGTACGCGAATATATTTGACCAGGATGGATCCAAACCAGGCCGCACCAATGTTATGAAACATCAAATTGACACTGGAGACGCGAGGCCGATCCGTCAAGCACCACGTAGTGTTCCACTGGCGAAGCGGGAAGTTGTGAGTCAAATCATACAAGAAATGAGCGACAGCGGCGTCATTGAACCATCAGCTAGTCCATGGAGCTCACCGGTAGTACTTGTAAAGAAGAAGGATGGAAAAATGAGGTTTTGCGTGGACTACCGGAAGTTGAATGACGTTACGAAAAAGTATAGCTACCCGTTGCCAAGAATTGACGACACTCTGGACTCGCTATCTGGTACGAAATGGTTTTCCACACTGGACTTGAAAAGCGGCTACTGGCAAGTTGAGGTGAAGGAGGAAGATAAAGAGAAAACAGCCTTCAGTGTCGGTGATGGTCTTTGGCAATTTACAGTGATGCCTTTTGGACTTTGTAATGCACCAGCTACTTTTGAGAGACTCATGGACCAGGTAGTGAAAGGACTACATTGGAAAACATGCTTGGTATACCTGGACGGCATCATCGTATTGGGCAAGAGTTTTGATGAACATCTTAAGAACTTGGAGGAAGTTTTCCAGAGAAGAGCTGGCGCTGGTCTGAAGTTAAGTCCCAAAAAGTGTACGCTGTTTAAAAAGGAAGTAAATTATTTGGGCCACAAGGTAACGACAGAAGGTGTCTGCACAGCGAATGAAAAGATAGAGGCAGTACAGGATTAGCCAAGACCACAGAATCTGCATGAATTGAGAAGTTTCCTTGGGCTGTGCACATATTACCGCCGATTTGTACCAAATTTTGCCAGCGTAGCCCATAGTTCCATTTTGAATGGAAGAAGAAGCAAGAAGTAGCTTTCCAAACATTGAAAGAGCGGTTGTGCACTGCCCCAATGTTGGCATACCCGATTCCAGGAGCAACGTTTATTCTAGATACAGATGCGAGCGGATATGCTATAGGAGGCGTTTTATCACAACTGGTCGATGGACAAGAGAAGGTAGTTGTATATTACAGCCGTTCAATTGGAAAACCAGAGAGGAACTATTGCGTTACACGGAGAGAGCTGTTGGCATTGGTAGAGTGCGATAAACATTTTCACAAATACCTCTACGGCCAGCGATTCCGTGTCAGGACAGATCACGCAGCGTTGAAATGGCTTCCGCAGTTCCGTAATCCGGAAGGACAATTGGCACAGTGGATCGAGCGACTATAAAGCTATGACTTTTCCATTGAGCATCGAAAAGGTAGTACCCATGGAAATGCTGATGTAATGTCACGAAGACCCTGTAGTCTGGAATGCAAGCACTGCTCAAAGGCCGAGGCTAAAGAAGACATTATAGATGTCCGGCTAATGACTATAACGTGTACGGATGAATGGGACAAGGAACAACTAAGTAAGTGTCAGCTAGAAGATACAGATCTGTAACATGTTATGCAAGGGCTCGAACGAAACAAAAGACCAAGCAGAGAGGAGATGTCAGCAGAGAGTTCCATTGCGAAGTCATATTGGACACAGTGGAACAGTTTATAATTGATATCCGGTTGCTTGCATCGAGTATGGGAGAGTGAGAATGGTCAATGCAAGAAGAAACTGATAGTTGTTCCCAGGAAGAGGATTCCTGACGTGCTCAGCGAGCTGCACAATGGTCCAAGTGGAGGTCATCTTGGAATCACGAAGACACTCGAGAAAATTAAGCAGAGATTCTATTGGGTTGGTTGCCGTCAGTCGTTCACCGAGTGGATTGCCAACTGCGAGGTATGCAACAGAGCGAATGTGCCCAAAACCCGAAGTCATGGCCAGATGAAGCAGTATATATTTGAAAGGATCGCCATGGATGTCGCAGGTCCATTTCCTACTAGCAACCGCGGAAACAAATACGTACTGGTGGTTATGGATTATTTCAGTAAATGGCTAGAGGTATACCTAATCCCAAACCAAGAAGCAGAAACAGTAGCAGAAGTGGTTAAAAACGAATGGGTTGCAAGGTATGGTGTACCAATGGAGTTACATTCTGACCAAGGCAGGAATTTTGAATCAGCTGTGTTCCAAGAAATGTGCAAGAAGATGGGCATTCGAAAAACACGGACAACTGCATTGCATCCTCAGTCCGATGGTATGGTGGAACGCTTCAATAGAACATTGGAGGAGCATTTAAGGAAAGTAGTAGACAAGTACCATAAGGACTGGGATACACACATATCATTATTCTTGATGGCCTACCGATCGGCAGTACATGACACAACGGGCCAAACTCCCGCAAAGGTAATTTTTAGCAATGACCTTCGACTGCCAGCTGGTTTGAAGTATGGGATAGATGCCGATGCGGAGAGGAATGTCAAGAAATCCACTGGTGTCTTGGAAGAAGAGCTGAGAGAGATACACGATCTGGTAAGGCAACGAGCAAAGATTATGAGTGACAAGATGAAAGCGAGGTACGATAAAGCAATTAATTCGGAAGGGTTTCAGGAAGGAGATTTGGTGCTGCTATACAACCCACAACGAAAAAAATGTGTGTCCCCGAAATTGCAGTGTAACTGGGAAGACCTATACAAAGTTGTAAAACGGATCAAGGATGTAATGTACCGCATACAAACCATGGGCAAACCACGAACCAAAATGAAAGTGGTTCATTTAGAGAGGCTAGCAGCGGTTAAATCGAGAGATTTGTCTAACCGGGACGATCAGAATTAGGTGGAGGGCAGTGTCACGAATATTAGCAAAACTAAGGAGTGCTGCCGTCTCTAAGCCGATGCTAAGCAGTGACGTGAATGCACATCAATAATTCAATCATTATGTATCTACATAAACGAAACAATAACTGCGTCTACATATATGTACCATGTACGTATACGAGCAGCGGAGAGTCAATGCACTAACACGTGCATATATCTGAGATACTCCTATAAGTATGCAATGAGAAAAACTATAAAATTGTGCAATTGTAGTTACAGCTGAGAAGTTTGAGAGCTACTGGACTAGTAGATTCTGGAAGCGCCTAGAAGATGTATAAAATTGTGCAATTTTAGTTATAGCTGAGAAGTTTGAGAGCTCTTGGACAATGCTAGTAGATTCTAGAAAATGCGAACGAGGAAACCAAGGAGTATAAAAGGCGACAGATGTAGAGGCGCTGGAATTCAGTTTGATTTGAGTTGTCAAGCAGTTACGACTAAGACGATATCTAACGAGCAATAGCAGTATTATTTTGAAAGTCAGTTTCATTTAGGCTATCAGTTTGGTTATTAAGCTATTATTTGCACAGTTTGAGTGTTATTGTGAAGTATTTTAATAAAGGCCATTTTTCCATTATTCAATATTTGAGTTATTTATTCAACAGTTTAGCGATACGAACCTAGAAAAAGGGCAAATAAGAGGATTTGCAGCAAATTCCTTACAATATATTTTCTACATGTCACGGTAACTAAGCCGTGCACTGTCTGGTAATCTGAACCTTGGTATGTTACTTTTAGAGCTTGCTCGCCACATCACCATGATTCATTTATGCTTGCGTTGCAGATACCACAGCTAATTTTATTTCTGCTTAGAGCGCAGTTCCCAGGGAACTAAACTGAATGTATATGTAATACACTTAGTTTGTAAGTATTAGTGTAAGTAGGTATTTTAGCTTGTAGAAATTTTGTATAAAAGGAACAGCTTTTTAATAAAGAACTCAATTCAATCTGCTGCCGCTTCAATGGCAGTGAATTCCGTCTGGTGCCAAATCCAATTACTTTTTATTCCCATCATTACATGGTGATCCTGCCTATATTGGCATCCGATTGCCGACCCCAGTACCCCACTGCCTTATTATTGGCCTCCTGCCTCATTATTGGCATCCTGCCTAAATTGGCATCCTACCTTATTATTGGCATCCTGCCTTATTATTGGCATCCTACATCATTATTGACATCCTGCCTAAATTAGCACCCTGCCTTATTATTGGCATCCTTATCATCATATTAACAAATTAAACAACACTTGTTCCAATAACTAGGGTTTAGGATAACCAGTTGGATGATAACCGTTTGCATCTGCCACATTTGCCCACGCAATGGGTATACCTTCCATTGAAATGTATTGCACTACCGCCACCTAAAAGGCCTCCACCGACGCATAACGAAGTGGAATAAATAAGAGATCCAGTTTATGCTCACCAGTTGGATGATAAACATTTGCATCTACTACATATGTACACGAAATGAATATACCTTCAGTTGAAATGTATTGCACTACCACCACCAAAAACCAACGCATAACGAGGTGGAATAAAGCAAGGGATCCAGCAAGCTAGAAAGAAGACAAGATCTTGGAGGACCAGCCAAGCAGAATTAGTTAAGTTATTTTTTATTTAAGTATTTTTAGAAGCATATGCCAACCTAACGGCTGCCAGTTTATGGGCAAAAAGTAGATTTTTGCCAATAGAATTAAGAATTTTTTATCACTTAATTTTTTTAAATGAATGATATAAATAGTCAGGAAGAATTTGACGCAATAATATTGCGTTTTAGTAGATTAATAGAAGAAGAAAAAAAAGGTTAGATTTTTTTTTAATTCATAAAATTCCATAAATGGGAAAAAAAATTTTTTTTGAAATGTTTACTGATGTTTTTCCAAAACAGAAAAAAATTTTTTAAGCCCAAAATTGCATAGAAAATAAATTAGAAAAAGTAGTAACAAAATTTTTACAATTAATTTTTTAAAATGGGAGGGAAAGAATCAAAATTAGACAGGTCTAATGCGAATGTCATTAATTCCATTCAGGTCATTGACCATAGTGAGGCATTAGACTTTATCAAAATCTTGTTGATAATTTTAACAGTCTGCGTTTGCCCCAACTTATTCCTAAAATTATACTCGACTCATAATAAATGTTTAAAGAAAAAATACATGAGCCGAGCAGATGGTCTAGACCAGGTCTAAATCCAAAAGAATGAAAAAACTGAAAAATCAGAGACCAGAATAATCAAATATGAGCCACCTATTGAAAAGCGTTCAGAACCGCGTCTAAAACTACCTTTGGTACTTCATTATTTGCAACTCAATCCATTTTTGAGGAAGAGCAGCAAACATTTGCAAACAGTAAACCCCAAAATGCTTCATTTAGCAACAAAGCTTTTTCAGACAGCTTTACAAGCACTGTCTAAGTCCGATAGCAAAGCAAGAATTTGCATAATTCTCTTTTGGATGCTCATGATATCTTTACACAAACCAAAGATAATCATGAAGCAATGCCAATATCGATATTCACAAATAGTGGTAATTTAGATAAAAATGCATGTACTTAATATTCTTCTGATCACATACCCATTATAAAAATAACGAATTTGATATTTATATCACAATTAATGCTTCAAAGAGTACATAGCTGAATGTCAGTGGAAGAATGCAACACACCAAAAGATACCACAAGGGGAAAAAAAGAATCAAAATTAGAAGAGCCTAATGCGAATGTAATTAATTCCATTCAGGTCATTGACCATAGTGAGGCATTAGACTTTATAAAAATCTTGTTGATAATTTTAACATTCTGCGTTTGCCCCAACTTATTCCTAAACTTATACTCGACTCATAAAAAATTGTTAAAGAAAAAATACATGAGCCGAGCATATGGTCTAGACAAGGCCTAAACTCAAGAGAATGAAAAAACTGAAAAATCAGAGACCAGAATAATCAAATATGAGCCACCTATTGAAAAGCGTTCATAACTGCGTCTAAAACTACTTTTGGTACTTCATTATTTGCAACTCAATCCAATTTTGAGGAAGAGCAGCAAACATTTGCAAACAGTAAACCTCAAAATACTTCATTTAGCAACAAAGTTTTTTCAGACAGCTTTACAAGCACTGTCAAAGTCCGATAGCAAAGCATGAATTTGCATAATTCTCTTTTGGATGCTCATGATATCTTTACACAAACGAAAGATAATCATGAAGCAATGCCAATATCGATACTCACAAATAGTGGTAATTTTGATAAAAATGCATGTACTTAATATTCTTCTAATCACATACCCATTATAAAAATAACGAATTTGATATTTATATCACAATTAATGCTTCAAAGAGTACATAGCTGAATGTCAGTGGAAGCATGCACACACCAAAAGATACCACAAGAGAAACAAAAAAAATTTTTTTACACCAGTAATAACAGTAGAAATGAAGAAAAAGTCATAAAGAGGACCTTATTATAAATAAAGCGCTTAATAAATAAATTAATAAATTTGCAATTAGACATGTCGCGCCCGTTTTCATCCAAAAGGATAGAAAATGTGTATCATAATAAACACAAGCAACCAGATTGTTGAGTAAAAGATTGACTTAGGACAATACTTGACCAGGCTGAAAAATGCCGGCAATATAGGATTTGTAGAATAAAAACACAGTTGCCCTTAGGGGCAAGTTGATTTTTAATGAATGTAATACTCGAGTAGGCAAATTTGAAAAATATAAAATAGGTACCCAAGTTTTCAAAGATCTACTATTTGTATTAATAGGTACCCAAGTTCTCAAAGATCTAATATTTGCATTAAACACAGAAGTTATGCATGTGACAAATGTCGACAAAAATAAAATAAATTCTTCATAAATATCATGACGACCCCAGCTGGGAGGGCCACCCAGAAACCCGCATGATACATAAGATCAAATAAAAATATTACTGGAAAATATGAAAAAATGGTATAAGAAAAGATACGAAAAATATTTGCATCCACTGTACCCATTGGTTTAACCACTTATCACTATATAACTACTTCCTGCTCTAGGAGCAACTGAATCTACCCAATCTACTGTATATAATACGCTCAGAAATCCCGCTTTTTAAAACAATGTCAATCTTCAGCCAATGATGACTGTAACCATCATCTTATTTTATACGCTTTAATTTTGATAACAACGCAAAACGTTTCTTTAATAGAAATAGTTAAGGTAAGGAAAACTACATCTCCTATATTTAGTCGATAGCATATATATAGGGTTCTGTGGAGTAGAAAGTAAGGAAAACTTAATCATTAATCTCCATTATTTTATTTAGAAATATAAATATAAGTTTGACCTGTTTCATCTAGGAAAACCTCGCCTTTTAGAGAGGTCATAAGTTAGATAGTAGATATAAAGGTCCCTATAAGGTAGAAAAAATTGATAACAATAATAATTTTACTATAATTCCATTTAGAGTATTAAATATCGATAAAAACAATGTAGAAAATAGAAACATAGAAAATATAAATCAAAATAATAAAAATAAGAAAATTTTAATACATAAAAATAGACTTAAACTCATAGAATAAGAGCACTTTAATTTTGTAAACACAAAGAACATTTTTATTGTATGCAAAAGAAAAATACAATAATAAAACAAAACAAAAGAGGAAAACAAATGCAAACAATTCTTTGGGAATCAAGCTAAATGTCATAAAATACCGACACACACACACCAACAAACAAAGTAAGCACAAACGGATTCAAAAATTAATAGTATAACTTGAGTAGCAATAGATAATTCGTGCACAAAATTATATATGTCTACTCTTTCAAAGGCGGATGGTGTAGCATTCACTCATTAAGTTATTCATTGACACATTCATTCATTTGTACAAACATATATCTCAACCCGTTTTGGAATGTTTATAATGCATTGACTCTTACATACATGTTAATATATTTGTACATACATATATTTTGGCTCGCTTTGGTACGGCCTGAGATTCATTGACACATTCATTCATTTGTACAAACATATATTTTCTACATATCACGGTAACTAAGCCGTGCACTTTCTGGTAATCTGAACCTTAGTATGTTACTGTTTAGTACCAAGAACATTACGTAACCGAATATCGTTACCAGTTCTTTTATCCGCGATTCTGGCCCTAGTGGTAACGCTGTCATCACCGAAAAACTCACCAGTGTCTGTGGAGAAATTTGAAAGGTAGTTTTCTTCGCTTTCAGCGTTGCCACTTTGGTCCCTTCCAACCCCATTTGGTCCGCTGTTCCTTTTTCTTCAATTTGGTCCTTTTTTGCAGTAGTCACGATTGGTACTTCTCTTTATTTTTCACTCAGGTAAAAATTCACAATATTGCCCAAAAATTCGCAACACTTTCGGTAGCCCCAATATAATTTTGAATTTATTTCAATGGAACTCTCACCATAAAAAATTGCTCAGTCAATAAAATGTACCAGAACAATAACATTTCACCTAGGATATAAATTATGCCAGGCATTAAAAAGAAAAGTGCTGGCAAACACATTGTCGTTAATTGTTGATGAAATTACCGACTAATCAAAAAAAACTCTTGTTTTATAATAATATTAATAACGGCTAGATATTTCGATCGGTTATACAACACTATGTAAAATATATAAAAATAAAAATTGCTTCTCGCCTAGCATAGCTTATAGCGAGCACTCTGCCGTGAGCCTGACACTTTCAAAACGTATACAAAGAAATTCTATGCATTACTTCTCGTTTGGGACTTTGATATTTAAATCTTTCTCATCCAGCTCAATGAGTTCAAGGAATCCCAGAATTATTGTGGTGTTAAGCCACGCAAGCCAATTGAAAACTAAAGTATCTTGGCACAAGAAATATTTTAACTCGAAGACGGAAGCAAATGCAAAAGAGATTTGATTTCGGAAGAAATGTTTTGTATAAAATTATTCCCTTAAGTGCAGGCAGAACCCCTGAGGCCTGGGATCAAAACTCACACTTACTGAATCTAGGCTCTGATATGAAGTTTAAAGGTTAAGGAGAAAACTAAGCATCTATAAAAATAGCACTAACAAAATTGCCCAGTTTCATTTATGAATTATTGAGTTTTCCACATACATAGTTCGGCAACACCAGAACGCAAATTTTGAACCGTTTCTTACCAAAACCTAACTGCACTATACATTTTATTTCATTGCAATCAACAACATAATGCTAGAACCAAGAGCTTTGTGACCAAAACTAGATTCACAACTGTAGGGTTCTTATTATTTTCATTTAACTTTTAATAGTCTTGTATCACCAACTTTCGACTTTCGTTCTAAACTTTTATTTTGAATTTCAAGCAATCAATTTTATTTTCTTTAAAATAACGTTTAATTTTTCAAACTCTTAAATAACTTCAAAACTTATATTTTTTCGTGTATTTTTAAGCTCGTTCGATCTAAATGGGTTTAGTGCAAATAAAACGAGTTATTTCACCTTACGGCCCAACGTTTCGCCAACTTTCCTTGCCATCTTCAGGGGCGGATCTATATTTTTAACAATAAAACATACCAAACAACAACAGAGAAAGAGGACACAGACGGTATCGCGGCTAGCTACCTATTATGCTTATGAGCTTTAATATTATTTAGTTAACTTTAGTATGACAAGTGTACCACATTAGATGGTATCGTTTTTAATTGTAAAAATCAGTTTTTTAGTTTAATGACAACAATCAATGTCTAAATTCGTATTTTAGCTTCAATGTTTAAATACCAATGTAAGTGAATGTTTTCAATTTATTGGTGTATGAAATTATGTTCTTCTAGAGATTATTTTAAATCATTAACTGTTGTTGTTTGGTATGTTTTATTGTTAAAAATATAGATCCGCCCCTGAAGATGCCAAGGAAAGTTGGCGAAACGTTGGGCCGTAAGGTGAAATAACTCGTTTTATTTGCACTCAACCCATTTAGATCGAACGAGCTTAAAAATACACAAAAAAGTTTACAAATCGATCGGAACCCAATATAAACTTATATTTTTTCATTTATTTTAATGTACGCATATGTTCCAATTTTTATTGTTTCTATTTCTGTCACATTTTCAATTTTGCCTTCTATTTTTTTAACTTCATATTGTATATTTTTTTTCTTTTTTAACTTTCATTTACAATAACATATTCTTGTTCGCAAATTTTAATAATTTTTATTTCCTGCCAAATTTATTTTGTCGTAGATGTTATGAATTTGTTTTGTAGCCCTGCCGCAGCATTCACTTTTTGTATTTTGGTATCAATGAAATTTTCATTTCTTTTGTTTTTTTTTATCTATTTTGTTATACACAATTTCACAGTAAAGATGATAATGGATGGTAAGATGATGGTCAGGGGGAATTCGAATCAGCGTTGTAATTATTAGGCAAGATCGCCAATTGTAATTATATGAATAACTTGGTTGATTAATATATTTTTATATTTATTTTAAGTCGTTTCTATCGAAGCCAATTTTTTATGTAATGAAAATTTTTGATAATTACAAAATCAATATTGAAAATTGAAATATTGGCAAAACATATTCAGACCAATTCTAAATATTCTCGCGGAATTTTGTTTCTCGCGGATTTTTTATTCCCGCGGAAAAATTCCTCCCATTCTTTTCTCCTAGGGAGAAGAAAAATTGGGGAATAGGAATTTCGAATTTTCGAAGTCAGCTGTTTTGTGATTTGAAATTTCGTTGCGCATTTCTTATTTTGTTTAAAAAATTGAAAAGTTTAATTATTGTTGCGAAACTCCTATGAAATGGCAAAGAAATCTCCCTCTCCCTCACATTCATAATATCTACTTCTTTCCCATAACCGGTTCCCTCTTTTTCGAACATTGTTCAGAATAGGAGGAAAGGGAGAAGTGAAAAAACTCACAAGGAATTTTTATTTAGAATACGTAGAATGGGAGAAGGGAAAAGACTCGCACGGAATTTTCGTTTAGAATTGGGCTGATTAAAATTGCAAAGTTCAAAGTAACTTAAACACAAAGTTAAATGAAAATAATAAGAACCCTACAACAATGTTTGGTTGGTGGAAGACATAGACTTATCCTATGGTTGCATGCACATACATTTGTTTGTTCAGCTTGAATTAAAGGAAAGTCTTCACTATGTTTAGTAAAATTTTATATGGAAACATCCTCAAATTTTGTATTTTATACTAATAAAATAAAACAAAAATTTGGTCCTTTTTTCCGATGAATTTTGGTCCCAAATGAAAACATGGTGTGGCAACCGTCTTCGCTTTACCGAAAATGTCTCACTTGTAGATACGAGGTTTACGAATAAACAGGACGATGTGTATATGCATATTATGGTAAGTTTGTACATAAGTGTGTATATTGAAATTTATTCTGTGAAAGTACATAATGTAAACAAATATGTATAGCAAGAGGCAAAACTTTTTACTATTATCTTTACTTATTTGCGCTTACAATTCTTTATTTTTCAGTTTTGCCTTTTTTTAAACAACAGTTGTTGTGTGGTTATTTCGATGTAACCACCTACCTTTGTGGGTAAAAATTATCCGGCTACTTTCGCGGGTAGAATGCCAAAGTGTGTAAAAGTTGCCACATGATTTCGTTACCGTGGTGAAGAAATTGTTACCACACTAGAATCGGGGCGTTAGAATTCAGTCCCCAGGAACTGAACTGAATGTATATGTATGCAATACACTTAGTTTGTAAGTATTAGTGTAAGTAGATATTTTAGCTTATAGAAATTTTGTATAAAAGAAACAGCTTTTTAATAAAGAACTCAGTTCAATCTGCTGCCGCTTCAATGGCAGTGAATTCCGTCTGGTGCCGCTAAATGGGCACTACACCAAATCCAATACTTTTATTCCCATCATTACAATACACATAAGCAATGAAATATTTTGTACATACACACATGAAATAAAAAAAGAATGTGCCACTGAGATTGAACCATGTAGATCTATTATTTATTTTTCTTCAATTTTCGACCTTAGGAAATTCAAACGGAACCTGAGCTGAAATAGTTTTAAGCTTAATTTAAATAAATTCTGCGAACCAGCGGCGGAATATGTCCAAATAGATGCTGCGTGTCGCAAGGGGGCCGGCATGTTTAGGCCGAGAGCCCAAACTCAAAACATAAAAGGTCGCCCTCGCATTTTTCTTATATTGTCAACAGTGCCAGTCAAACTGTTTATGTTAACCATCAAAATAAAAATCGCAGGAATAAATAAACAGTTTTACAGGCAAGCGGTATTGGCCTGTTATGTTATTTTAACTCACTTGTTTTCTAACCTCAAGTACAAAGGTCGTATCCCGCCGCAGTTTCCAGCTTCAACCAAAAGGTAACCTGAAACATATATATATATATTAATTTATGTGCACACTCTTTGTATTAAATAAAGATACACTATACTAATTAAATACTAATACCAAACTTTTCTTCTTTTCTGCACTATTTCTTGACCGGCACCATCCCTGAGCTGTTGCCCGGCCAAGACAAATAGTATCCAATATTTGTTTTCCATTGGAATAATATCACCCACTGTAGTATCGCGTGGAATTCATCCCATTTCAAACACGCTTAACATTACAAACACTCGTTCATTGACCCAGGTAACTACCATAAGTTCATTCGCTTTCACTAAGTCACCTAATGCATTAATGCGGCATACCCAAATTGCTCAAGTAGGAAGCATATTGACAATATGTAGGTCAATATAATAATTCGTTGATAAAGCATTTTTTACTATTGAGTCATGCACCTCTTGTATTTAGTTATTAATGTAAGAATGTATATATGTATAGGTTTAGAACTTTTGTATAAAATAGAAAGTATTCACGAATAAAGGGAATTCTGATGTCTGCGCTGAGCATTAGCGCTACTGAACTTATACTTTTGTTTAACTTTACTATCAACTTATTACATGGAGATCCTGCCAGTCTAGATAAGAATTAGCAAACTGCTAAAGATCTAGCTGGTCAGAGGAACCTATCGGAAAGAAGGATTCAACTCACCACATCCTGCCAGTCTAGATTAAAATCTGCAAAACTGCAAAAAATAATCTAACTGAACAGAGATCCTGCCAGTTTAACAAGTTTCTTTTAAAGTATAAAAATAAGAGCCACAAACCGACTAGAGGATATTCCACGAATAATGTTATAACCCACAAATAATTTAAGCAAACGCAAAGTATGGAAGCTAGAGATTGATGGATTAACATAGACAAACAAGGCGATCAAATCCTTTTTCAACAACAGCAACAACAATAAATGGCAGCACATTACTTTAGAAACATAATGGATGGTATATAAAATGAAATTTGTGTTGCATAAGGAAGTGGAATATTGATGGAAAATTATGACTAGCGGCAGACGTTGAGAAAACATTACCAGCCATCAACATAAACATATTAAATAACCTTTTACATGGCCAGACATTACCAGACATGAAGAAAAAACTGACAGCAAGTTGGACACAATTAATATAAGTATATTTTAATCTTTAGAAATAACACGTCACAGGGCCGACGCTTAACCATTGGCAAAAATTCTATTTTTGCCTAGACTTTTTTTTATAAATATGGTAGGATTAACAAATTTCTTTTTACAAAAAGTTTGAAAATGACACAAACTAAACGAAAGTAGAAAAAAAGAAGCATAAATTTAATTTTAGACAACACTCTGTAAAATAAATTCAAAATTAAATTAATTTTCAATTTTAATAAACTAGAAATGCCAAAATATTAAATTTAAAAATAATTTTTTTGTAAATTAAAATGCCTTATGAAAATTTTTTAATGCTATCACTGAAATTGGCATAACATATTTTGAATTGAAAAAAAATATATATATATGAATATGCCAAAAAATTTTTAACAAATTTTCCATTAAGAACAAAAATTTTCTTAGACCTTAATAATTTTAACTAAACATACAAGTAAAATTAAACAAAAGGAATAAAATTAATTTGAAAAATTAAAATTAGAAATTTTTAAGGAAAAATTTTAAATATCTAAATTAGATATGAAAAAAAAATTAAAAGTAAGACAAAAATTACAATTTTAAAAATAAATTATTAAAATACCTATTAATTAAATAAGGTAAATTTATTAAAAAATCATGAAGGACAAGAGTAAAATGGAAATGTTTGAATAAATATTAATCTTAAACTAGCAAACTTTTTTCCCCCAATAAATTTTTATTTCCTCTTGAATTTCCTTTCTCAAATCGAAATGGCCTGGTGGACAAAGATAGCACACGGCATAATGATGGCTTTTGCCGGTTATGAATTAGGGAAAGAAAACTCAGAAAATTCAGGAGCAGAGAATAGAATTGTAAAATATGAGCCACCAGACCAACTAGACACAAAAATTACCCAAAAATTCCAGATGTTTGGCTAGGCGCAATGATTTGCGTAGTCGGGCTATTAGTCATCGCAATAGCCACTATAATAAAAAACTGTATGAAAATTAAATATAGGCAGTTGAAAAATGCTCAAGCACGCATTTAATATTCAAAGTACTTTAAACTTTCTACCCGAAGCCCCTTTTAAAACCTAACCCAAAGCTGAGGAAGAGCAAAAAATAAGTAAATTAATAACTCTGAAGATTTCCCAATCAACAGTAAAGGCAGACTCATTAACCCGGCCAAAATTTAATAGCAAATCAAAATTTGCATAATTCGTTTGAATGCTCATGAAGCAATAAGAACTGCTAGGACAGTGGAAATAAGCAAAATCTAATAACGAAAAAAAATATACAAAAATTTTACGACCAGCCAATATTAACAGCAGAAATGAAGAAAGTTCACAAAGAGAACCGATACATATATAAAGCGCTATATAAATTGCAGCAATAAGACATGTCGCGCTCGTTTTCATCTTAGGATAGAAAAATGGTAGCGTAGGAAATACAAAAACCTGACTGTAGATGATAAAATTGACTTAGAACAATTACTTATCAGGCTGTACAAACGTTGTACAAATGCCGCCAATACAGGACTTGGTATTTATAAGGAAAACACAGTTGTCCTGAGGGACAAATTGGTGGAAATTTATTGAATATTTACTCGAGTAGGCAAATTTAAAATAATAATTGATAGTTCTCTAAGATCAAATAAATGCATTAACCAAAGAGGTTGTGCATGTGACAAATCCCGGAATAAAAATAATTCTTCATAAAAGTCATGACGATTATGTCGTGTTGGCCGCCGCAGAAATCGCATGGCAAATAAGATCAAAGAAATTGCTGGAATATATGAAAATATCGAAAACATAAAAAGAACACTTCAAGATATGAAAATTTTTTGCATCCACTGTACCTTCCGTTTACCCGTTAGTTAAAACTACTGTGCTCTTCCATCAATCACAACCCCAAAATGATTTTTTGAGTAACAGGCTTCTTACTTTATGTGTCCAAACAGTGGAAGTCGTTGTTAATACAAAAATAAATCACCTTTAGTTATTAGAAATAAATATAAATACATATTTAGGCACCTGGGTCTCATTAAGAAAACCTCAAAATTCAAGAGGTCATTAGAGTACAAAGGAAAAAAATATTAATTACTTTAACCATCAATAGAGATAAATGTGAGCTTTTAGAAAGATCATAATTTTACGAAAAATATTTTTTACTTTAATTCTGGTAGAATAAAATATGACATATGAATAAAAAAAAATATTTTTTACTTCAACCCCCAGTAGAATAAAAATAGTAACAGTAAAAATTTTTACTTTAACCTACACATATAATTCATAAGAAAAGACTTAAACACATTTAAGATATCTCTTGATAACTCAAAAGAAAATAATCTAAAAATAAAAATTCCAATTTAGTCAGTTATTAATAATAATTTGTATCTAAGCAATTGAAAACAAAATTTTTTTCTCAGCTTCATATTTGTATATAAATATTAGAAAATAATTTCTAGAAGACAAGTGGATTTAAGTGGGTGCACACATTTAAAATCCGACTGTGTAATAAGTCAAATAAGTAAAATAACTAAATAAGTAAAATACCACTTAATTCAAAGCAATATTCATAATCACAAGCACATAACCATACAAATGTACATATATATATGATACTTCAAAAAAAAACAGCACAAACAAAAGAAAAATAGAAAAAAGATTTGTCACACATAATCGTAAGCACTCAACCACAACAAAAAAAAATGTTGCACAAAGAAAAAAATTTAAACAAAATTACTCATTATAGTAAATACACAAAAAAAAATAGAAAAAATCAGCTTATTATGAAAAAGCGAGAATGAGCATAACGGGCACTGTACGTAAAGCAAATGCAAACGAATAAAAGCAAAAAGAAAACATACATACACATAATATCAAGTTACCACAATGACATAAATTACAACTGAATGCAAAAAAAAATTTGTATTTGGTAACACCAAGCAAGTTGACTGGGTCATTCAACGAAAAATGAAACAACACGGCACACTTAACAGTGACATTGGAGTGACCGTCTATAATTAAGCATAAAATTATATACGCTCACTTAAAGGCCGATGGTGTAGTATCGCGTGGAATTCACCCCATTTCAAACACGCTTAACATTACAAACGCTCGTTCATTGACCCAGGTAACTACCATAAGTTCATTCGCTTTCACTAAGTCACCTAATGCATTAATGCGTCATACCCAAATTGCTCAAGAAGGAATCATACTGACAATATGTAGGTCAATATAATAATTCGCTGATAAAGCATTTTTTACTATTTAGCCAAGCACCTCTTGTATGTAATTATTAATGTAAGAATGTATATATGTATAGGTTAAGAACTTTTGTATAAAATGGAAAGTATTCACGAATAAAGGGAATTCCGATGTCTGCGCTGAGCATTAGCGCTACTGAACGTATATTTTCGTTTAACTTTACTATCAACTTACTACACCACCATAAATGGAAAAAAACTAACAAAAGAATACACTTCAGTGGCAGTCATTTTTAAATTAGAGTTAATTAAACTTTTTTTGTTATATTAATGGAAATATTTCCAATCTCGAGCTCCCCGTATGGAAAACGATTTTTTCTGTTATTAATACCGTCAAGAGAAAGTATTTTTCTCCTCTATAAATGCGGACACCAATTTTTGTTACATCGTATTTACAAACTCCTTCGAGTAAGTCATACATTATATCAAAGCAGCCATTGTCCAAAACATAGTAATGGTCGAGTCTATTAAGAATACAATTCTCCACAATACCTAAGATAATGCCCTCACGTATATCGTCTGTATAGTTTTCTTTTGTTCTAATGGCCTCTTCCTTTAAATCGTGTTTAGTTTGCTCTTTTGATCTTCTACATACCTAACAAAATCTGTTAGCACTAAATGATTTAGAAAACCCCAATGCTGATAGCAAGATTATCACCAAGCACTGCTGTCAATAAAAACTGTTTTTGTGTGTATTAAAATACCCTGCTCTAATATATGTAAGTAGCTCATTTAACAAGCCATTAAATGACAAATCATTTCCGAATTTCTTTACATTATCCGTAGCTATAAAAGCAGCATGATAAAAGGGCAATGTTGGAAAATTATAATAGCAGCCACAGATGTAAAAAGTATGAGTTCCTAGCGCATTATTTACTTGGAAATCGACGAAATATATATTGTGTGGTATTACTATATCATTCGAATGAATAGAAAGACAGCGTTTTTTAAAACGCTTGGCACTTACAACGTTACAAATGCTTTGTTATTAAACGGTTTCATCGTATTACCAACAACAATGTCTAGTAAACCATCTAATCCAAAAAAGACTTAAACTGAAATTATAATGGTATAATTCAATAGTTGGTTTTTTTTTCAGATAATGATGGAATACCTTTTACAATTTTTTCTGGCTATTATGTTTTCAATTACAATAGTGTTAGGGCTATCATAACATATTTTCTTTTTTTCAATGTTTGATCATACGATATTCTGATGAAATGTTTTCAAAGGGATTACTACAAAATTTGGAATTTCTAACTCTGAGGATGAGTTGCGAGCTTTTGCGTTTTACAACTTCGTTTCAACATTCTGAAACAACATGAAGGGTTTAGCGAATTCATTTTGTATGAATAAGACATCTTTTCTTGACATTGAACTTTTTGAATACAATTTTAATGAAAATTTCCAATAAATTACTTGAGAGTTTTGATAATAATGTATTATATTTAACACTAGCAGACCGGGCAGACGTTGTCCTGCCTGTAATTTTACTTTCCCTCATTTATGTATATTTCACCTATCCCTATTTATGATCCACTCCCTGTTCCCCAGTAACAAAATTTTTTTCTATAAGGAATTCACAGCCAAGTGCAAATAGTACTGCATCGTTTCATAGAAAACCATTTTCAAAACAACAACAATATAGATGTATACCTGTGAGGTTACCATAAGTCCTTAATGAAAATCTTTATAAATTTGTAAAAGTAGAAATTATAATTATACCGATAAAATGTATAATACTTACATGTGATGGTTTTATTTTCGCACGGTGAACACTTATTTGCTTCAGAGAAAGACTTTTTGAGTTCTTTTAAGACAATTTCAACCGGCGTACTGGTACAGTCCTGAGGCTTTGTTTTTGATTCATGTTAAGGTAATTTAAGGAGGTAGCTCACGATTCGATGTTATTAATAACATGAATAACGTTATCAAACATGGCTGCTTTGTTCTTTGAGTTTTTGGTAAATTCAAATTCTCGTGAAACGAATGAAAAATCATACAGCACAGTGGGACGAATGACCATTCAAGGTGAGCAAAAGTAATATTTTGCATTTAAGTTGTCATACATTTACAACGTAATTTTTTGGAGAATTTTAACTCATTAGAAATATGATTGGAGTATAAAAAATTATAAGGAAGTGCGAACTCACAGAACAGTAAAAAGCTAAATAGTATCAAAAATATTTTATTAACCACTCTTACAGAAAACCAACGACGTTTTTTGATTTGACCGAATAGTGCGAAACACTAATACATCAAATCACCAGTAGGTAATTCACCACAGGGAAAATGTAACTTGAAATTCGCTAAATTTAACACTAAATCTCTTTTATTTTAATGCAGTATTCACAACTTAACTATTTTATCACTTACACATTAACATTTTTGTGAAAGTTTAGCCAAAACACTGCTTCTCTTCAGGAATAATTAATTGTGGCACATGGTTTCACTCAATATATGATGCAAATGTGAAATTTTTTATACAATTAAATTGGCAAATTACAATTTTGATAAAATATTGTACTGCTTTTACTGTATGCTGCAAGATAGATATTTTTTGAAGGCGCATAAATGTAGAACATATCGAAAGTATAGGTAAGGTTTCAGCAGATCGACATACATACAGACAAACATATACTTTCCATATATTCAGTGTTTGCAATTATCTGGCTATTAGTTATTATTTTTATAAACGGACATTTTCTAATTCCGATTTTGAAGTAGTTATATATATGATCTGCCATGAAAAAGCTATCACCAAAATTCATCTGCCTATTACTGCGAAAATTCGTCCTTTCACGTGTAAAATGGGACTTGAATTGCATAAACCCGTAACCCAGACCTTTTCAGTGAGAAGCTGAAAATAACCATACAGATAGAAAAACACACGATAGTATTACTGATCCTATAAATTTCAGTTTTGTCCTCGAAGAATTTGATTTTATTAAATATAAGGCAAAGTACTTGTAGCAACCACGGCTAATACTACAAAATGTACGTTAAGATAGATAGCAATCCCATTGCTTTGGCTATTCATTTAGAATTTATTTATGTTTTTTTTAAGAAATTCAGCCGTTGCCAATCATTAAAAAAAAATTCAGAAATCTGGCAACACCAATTTTTTTTCTAAAACCGAGTTCAAGTAGAGCATAAGAAAACAGCAGTAGAACGAAGTTTATGCGTAGAGCCGTTCGAAAGTGATTCGCTTACAAAACATGTCAAAACTCATTTTTATTTATATAGATAGATAAGGCAAAGTACTTGTAGCACCACGGCTAATACTACAAATGTACGCTAAGATAGATAGCAACCCCATTGTTTCGCTTATTCATTAGAATTTATTTATGTTTTTTTTTGAGAAATTCAGCCGTTGCCAATCATTAAAAAAAATCAGAAATCTGGCAACACTATCTAAAACAGAGTTCAAGTAGAGCATAAGAAAACAGCAGTAGAACGAAGTTTATGCGTAGAGCCGTTCGAAAGTGATTCGCTTACAACATGTCAAAACTCATTTTTATTTATATAGATTTGAAGCTATAATTTCATAATGGCGTTCTACTTAAAACTTTCAATTAGACATTGCTCATTTTTTTAATTTCAACTTTGGCAATTCCTGTGGTAAAGCTGTATCTATAGTTTTACAAATATCTGTTTTTTCATTCATATGTTTAAGTGGTATTTGAAATTACCAAACGAAGACAATAACTGCCCTTCGACATGTACAGCCATGTCATATTTTGGTCATGCATAATTATAATGCTTTACGTATAGCTTTAATGATGATACGTGCATGCACGCCTTCCTCAACATATGGTTTAACTTGTTTTAAGATTTCACCTGCTTAAAGCACTACTGAAGTACAAATTTTTGTATTATTTTGCTTGAGAAAATGACGTGATTTTAAATGTGCTATATAACAGCTTGTTGTTTGAAAATACTTTTTACATAAAAAACAAATCATATTGCAACATATACTTATTAGTTATCTTTGAGGTAATTTACAAGTGATACCAATGAAGGTGTTTTTATGTCTGAATTTGTTTCAATCCCAGAGAAATATCTCTGATCAAATGTCCAAGCGTTTGCAGCAATGGCCGTATACCTTAAATCAAAACTTGCAATATTTTAAAAGTACAATCCAGACATTCAATAAAAGAGTCAAACTTATAAATTATTTTATCATATAAGATAAAACGCTTTAGGTGATAAATATGTTCCCTCAATAATAATAAAAGGTTGTACTGTTAATGAATTTAAATAACATTTGTCAACATCCTTTTGGATTTCTTCATAAACATTAGCTAACCTTCTACTTTAATAATAAAAAATGTTGCGCGTCCCATATTGTAGCTTTAGCTCTCATGCTCTTGATGTGTTTTGGAACATTGCAGTTGGAGATAGAAGGGAGTGTATTAGCGTTGTTAGTACACAATCTTCAGCATCTAAACAAAGAAATAAACACAAATTTGGTTACTTACACTTCGCTTTCAAATTCACGTAATTTACCGATTTGCTTCACACAACTTAAGTCTTGCAAAAGTGATTTGCAGGCGGCGTTGGCAATATTTAAGTAGTAATACTGTCGATTTTTTGCTTGAAGGTATTCCATTTGCTTTTTAGTAAATGCTCTTTGTTAGGATACAACCGCTTGAAGTCTGCATTTATCTAAAAAATGAAAGCATTCAAGTATAAAGCATTGATCATTGTTTGTTTTGAACTATAAAATTTTTAGAATTTTGTAACAACATGCACAATTGTATATATATATATTTTTATTTGTGAGATTACAAACCTGTGCTGACACATCAACAAAAATAATTACTACCTTACCACACCACAGAACAACACACAAATCGATACCCTATGTTTTTATAAAAGGGTTTCGAACACATCTGCACAAATTTGACAAAACAGCCTATCTCGGGTTCGGATGAAATATTATTACTGTTATTTGTAATCGTAGCGCTGAATGGTTGCCAAATATAGATAGTCACAATGAGATGCTGATCAATTTTTGGTTATAGGTTAATTTATCGCCATTATCTTAACTCGTGATAACCTGTTTAGTCAATTGCCACAGATATAAACTTAGAAGACCTAAGCTCTTACCAGTTTCAGGGCCTTTGAGGTCTTTTAACTTTGGCCACTCTTTCATGAAATCGAAATTACTTAGTCCTGATAAATCGCGTTGTCGACTATGATAAGATCTGTTCCACCAATCCAGAACTACCTGCCAATTAGAATACTCCTTCGTAGTTCCTCTTTTTATTAGCTTAAATTGATTCATCGAACTCAGTTAAAAGGTCAGGAGTCGATGTGTCTAAATTATTGCACTTTTGTTTAGTTGCGCCATCTACTTCTCTCTTTTATGATGTATTATTTGTATATTTAGAATATAATTTTCCTGTAGGTTGTCTTTTTCCTTTACGCTGAATGTAATAATAGTCCTAAAATGGAAAAGTTTTTAGTACACATCCATGTTAACCGTTTTGACATTATATTGAATTTTTATTACTACCAAATAAGATTTCTCCTCGGGAAACAATGATTTTATGTCATTTAGGAACTGTTCGAAGTTAACGGGCTTTAATTTTCTATTATTTTCAACAACGTGCTCCACAAAAGCGTTTATAATTCGATCGCGATGACTACTATTCAAATACCCGTTGAGCTCATAGTGTTCTAAAATGCCTCTACCAGCAGAACAGTCTTTTAGTATCCTCTCCAAAGGCTAAAAACAAATTAATTTGAAAGCTTGCACTTATTACGATTTATAAATAAATGGCATGTATTTCGCTCATTTAATTGAATCATTAATCACAACCCAAACAAACTAACTAACGATTTAAATTTTCAGGAGCATATGTAAATTTAAAGCTTCCAGCCATTTCACTCTATATTTTGTTGTTTTGTGCAATGACAGTTTTGAATTAAATGACAGATATAAGCATATTTATAATACTAACCACATAATGGAAATCATCTTCCTCGCCTTTTTTGTGGAGCTCATCACCAGCACAGACCTGCATATATATAAATAAATATATTAGTATTTATAATAACCAACATTTTTCACTTCAAGTTTTTATTACGCTAATAATGCACAAAATGCAGCGTGTGGTTATTCAGCCACAGAAAAAACTGCTCTGCTACGTTAGCGCTGGTAGCATGAGCGACGTTAGCAAACATATGTACATACATATGCACATACATATGTGCTTATCATATATATTATTTCTAATTGCTGTTTTTATGTGCGGATCCCTTTTTCGCCCTTATTTGGAATCCAAATCTATAAATAAAGTTTTGGTTGTAAAGATGGAGATTTGGGCTATTAGCGAGCTTTGGGAAATTTTGGTCGTAGTGCTTTTGTTTAGCTATATTTAATTAAAATAATTTGTTAAAAATAAACGATTGTGAGCACACAAAGAAATCTATTTGTACTATGGCACTTTTGTGAATATTTGCACTGCATTTGCACTACACAACGCAAGATGGCGCTGCACCCTGTACGTTTTAATTGATTGAAAGCTGATATTTGACAAAATACTTTTATATGAGCCCTTTATTTTGAAAGTGGTATAAGTCATTTCCAACTCGTGGTTTTGAACGCATTGTTATTTTTGAACGAACGCATATATAGATGGTTCTACAATTATATACTAATAATAAGAATTGCATCTTTTGGCTATTGGACTCTAACAAACATGAGGCGAGGAGAGATACCAACAAATTACCCCTGAACTTAAACGACATGAAATGACTTATACCACTTTCAAAATAAGGGCCCATATACATACATACATACATATAGTGGCGGATCCAGGCTGCTGTTTGAGGGGGGCGATTTTCAGTCAGTAATTGTTTCTCTCCAATAGCTGATGTGTTTTGAACAAGTTCACATCAAGATATACGTGAAATGTAAGACAAAACAACAAAGGAAACGTATAGCAGACCGTTATTTTTTAGGGGTAAATTTATTATTTATTTATTTTTTTTTAATTTATTAGTATTTTTTTAAATTGTTTAATAACTTCATACATATATTTGGTTTAATTTTTTATTCAAATACCAATAGTACATCCAATTTTTTGACATCATTTTTATCTTCTGCATAGTTCATATTAACACAGTAAATTTAATTCTTTGCTTCCTTTTTATACTCAGTTGAGCAGAGCTCACAGAGTATATTAACTTTGATTGGATAACGGTTGGTTGTACAGGTATAAGGAATCGAGATAGATATAGACTTCCATATATCAAAATCATCAGTATCGAAAAAAAATTCGATTGAGCCATGTCCGTCCGTCCGTCCGTCTGTCCGTTAACACGATAACTTGAGTAAATTTTGAGGTATCTTGATGAAATTTGGTATGTAGGTTCCTGGGCACTCATCTCAGATCGCTATTTAAAATGAACGATATCGGACAATAACCACGCCCACTTTTTCGATATCGAAATTTCGAAAAAATCGAAAAAGTGCGATAATTCATTACCAAATACGGATTAAGCGATGAAACTTGGTAGGTGAGTTGAACTTATGACGCAGAATAGAAAACTAGTAAAATTTTGGACAATGGGCGTGGCACCGCCCACTTTTAAAAGAAGGTAATTTAGAAGTTTTGCAAGCTGTAATTTGGCAGTCGTTGAAGATATCATGATGAAATTTGGCAGGAACGTTACTCTTATTACTATATGTCTGCTTAATAAAAATTAGCAAAATCGGAGAACGACCACGCCCACTTTTAAAAAAAATTTTTTTAAATTCAAATTTTAAAAGAAAAGTTAATATCTTTACAGTATATAAGTAAATTATGTCAACATTCAACTCCAGTAATGATATGGTGCAACAAAATACAAAAATAAAAGAAAATTTCAAAATGGGCGTGGCTCCGCCCTTTTTCATTTAATTTGTCTAGGATACTTTTAATGCCATAAGTCGAACAAAAATTTACCAATCCTTGTGAAATTTGGTAGAGGCTTAGATTCTAGGACGATAACTGTTTTCTGTGAAAAGGGCGAAATCGGTTGAAGCCACGCCCAGTTTTTATACACAGTCGACCGTCTGTCCTTCCGCTCGGCCGTTAACACGATAACTTGAGCAAAAATCGATATATCTTTACTAAACTCAGTTCACGTACTTATCTGAACTCACTTTGTATTGGTGTAAAAAATGGCCGAAATCCGACTATGACCACGCCCACTTTTTCGATATCGAAAATTACGAAAAATGAAAAAAATGCCATAATTATATACCAAATACGAAAAAAGGGATGAAACATGGTAATTGTATTGGTCTATTGACGCAAAATATAACTTTAGAAAAAAACTTGGTAAAATGGGTGTGACACCTACCATATTAAGTAGAAGAAAACGAAAAAGTTTTGCAGGGCGAAATCAAAAGCCCTTGGAATCTTGGAAGGAATACTGTTCGTGGTATTACATATATAAATAAATTAGCGGTACCCGACAGATGATGTTCTGGATCACCCTGGTCCACATTTTGGTCGATATCGCGAAAACGCCTTCACATATACAACTAAGGGCCACTCCATTTTAAAACCCTCATTAATACCTTTAATTTGATACCCATATCGTACAAACACATTCTAGAGTCACCCCTGGTCCCACCTTTATGGCGATATCTCGAAAAGGCGTCCACCTATAGAACTAAGCCCACCCCTTTTAAAATACTCATTAACACCTTTCATTTGATATCCATATCGTACAAACAAATTCTAGAGTCACCCCTGGTCCACCTTTATGGCGATATCTCGAAAAGGCGTCCACCTATAGAACTAAGGCCCACTCCCTTTTAAAATACTCATTAACACCTTTCATTTGATACCCATATCGTACAAACAAATTCTAGAGTCACCCCTGGTCCACGTTTATGGCGATATCTCGAAAAGGCATCCACCTATAAAACTAAGACCCACTCCGTTTTAAAATACTCATTACACCTTTCATTTGATACCCATATCGTACAAACAAATTCTAGAGTCGCCCCTGGTCCACCTTTATGGCGATATTTCGAAAAGGCGTCCACCTATAGAACTAAGGCCCACGCCCTTTTAAAATACTCATTAACACCTTTCATTTGATACCCATATTGTACAAACGCATTCTAGAGTCACCCCTGGTCCACTTTATAGCGATATTCCGAAAAGGCGTCCACCTATAGAACTAAGGCCCACTCCCTTTTAAAACACTCATTAACACCTTTCGTTTGATACCCATATCGTACAAACACATTCTAGAGTCACCCTGGTCCACCTTTATAGCGATATCTCGAAAAGGCGTCCACCTATAGAACTAAGGCCCACTCCCTTTTAAAATACTCATTAACACCTTTCATTTGATACCCATATCGTACAAACAAATTCTAGAGTCGCCCCTGGTCCACCTTTATGACGATATTTCGAAAAGGCGTCCACCTATAGAACTAAGGCCCACGTCCCTTTTAAAATACTCTTAACACCTTTCATTTGATACCCATATCGTACAAACAAATTCTAGAGTCACCCCTGGTCCACCTTTATGGCGATATCTCGAAAGGCGTCCACCTATAGAACTAAGGCCCACGCCCTTTTAAAATACTCATTAACACCTTTCATTTGATACCCATATCGTACAAACAAATTCTAGAGTCACCCCTGGTCCACCTTTATGGCGATATCTCGAAAAGGCGTCCACCTATAGAACTAAGGCCCACTCCCTTTTAAAATACTCATTAACACCTTTCATTTGATACCCATATCGTACAAACAAATTCTAGAGTCGCCCCTGGTCCACCTTTATGGCGATATCTCGAAAAGGCGTCCACCTATAGAACTAAGGCCCACGTCCCTTTTAAAATACACCTTAACACCTTTCATTTGATACCCATATCGTACAAACAAATTCTAGAGTCACCCCTGGTCCACCTTTATGGCGATATCTCGAAAAGGGCGTCCACCTATAGAACTAAGGCCCACGCCCTTTTAAAATACTCATTAACACCTTTCATTTGATACCCATATCGTACAAACAAATTCTAGAGTCACCCCTGGTCCACCTTTATGGCGATATCTCGAAAAGGCGTCCACCTATAGAACTAAGGCCCACGCCCTTTTAAAATACTCATTAACACCTTTCATTTGATACCCATATCGTACAAACGCATTCTAGAGTCACCCCTGGTCCACTTTTATGGCGATATCTCGAAAAGGCGTCCACCTATAGAACTAAGGCCCACTCCCTTTTAAAACACTCATTAACACCTTTCGTTTGATACCCATATTGTACAAACGCATTCTAGAGTCACCCCTGGTCCACGTTTATGGCGATATCTCGAAAAGGCGTCCACCTATAGAACTAAGGCCCACGCCCTTTTCAAATACTCATTAACACCTTTCATTTGATACCCATATCGTACAAACAAATTCTAGAGTCACCCCTGGTCCACGTTTATGGCGATATCTCGAAAAGGCGTCCACCTATAGAACTAAGGCCCACGCCCTTTTAAAATACTCATTAACACCTTTCATTTGATACCCATATTGTACAAACGCATTCTAGAGGCACCCCTGGTCCACTTTTATGACGATATCTCGAAAAGGCGTCCACCTATAGAACTAAGGCCCACTCCCTTTTAAAATACTCATTAACACCTTTCATTTGATACCCATATCGTACAAACAAATTCTAGAGTCACCCCTGGTCCACGTTTATGGCGATATCTCGAAAAGGCGTCCACACATAGAACTAAGGTCCACTCCCTTTTAAAATACTCATTAACACCTTTCATTTGATACCCATATCGTACAAACAAATTCTAGTCGCCCCTGGTCCACCTTTATGGCGATATTTCGAAAGGCGTCCACCTATAGAACTTAGGCCCACGTCCTTTTAAAATACACCTTTCATTTGATACCCATATCGTACAAACAAATTCTAGAGTCACCCCTGGTCCACGTTTATGGCGATATCTCGAAAGGGCATCCAACTATAGAACTAAGGCCCACGCCCTTTTAAAATAGTCATTAACACCTTTCATTTGATACCCATATAGTACAAACAAATTCTAGAGTCACCCCTGGTCCACCTTTATGGCGATATTTCGAAAAGGCGTCCACCTATAGAACTAAGGCCTACGCCCTTTTCAAATACTCATTAACACCTTTCATTTGATACCCATATCGTACAAACAAATTCTAGAGTCACCCCTGGTCCACGTTTATGGCGATATCTCGAAAAGGCATCCACCTCTAGAACTAAGGCCCACGCCCTTTTAAAATACTCATTAACACCTTTCATTTGATACCCATATCGTACAAACAAATTCTAGAGTCACCCCTGGTCCACCTTTATGGCGATATCTCTAAAAGCCGTCCACCTATAGAACTAAGGCCCACGCCCTTTTAAAATACTCATTAACACCTTTCATTTGATACCCATATCGTACAAAAAAATTCTAGAGTCACCCCTGGTCCACCTTTATGGCGCTGAAGGTGTTTTTGACTTTGTTGAAAAAAAAAAAAATCGTAGGGTTCTTCCAAGTGAGTCGTGTGGCTATACGGGGGGTGTGGGAAAAAAAAAATCCAGAGGCCGGAAAAAAAAAAAAAGGGAATGAGGGAAAGGCTCGTT
>JARSSU010045804.1:0-15713 GCA_029619165.1 Eurosta solidaginis
GCTGTATAGTGATTAGTTAGCATACCAAATATTTGAGTTTATTTATTCGACAGTTCATTGAATTAAAGAATAACAGGGGGCAAAAATATTCGGGAATCCTTAGCAGTGGCGTAGTGAGGTTTTTTTGCGCCCGGGGCAAATATTTCCCTTTCCTTGAGGACGCAAATATATCAATGATATCATCAAAATTTATCATTTCAAAATTTTTCTTCCACCTTAATAACTCTTAGGTCACTTAGGCGACATTGCCCCATCGCTGATCATAAATATGCCAAATCAGTTTTAATTTGCTGAATGAACGTTCGCAGCTAGCAACTGACACTGAGATAATCAAGAGTAATTGAAGTGCCACCCGCAAGTTTGGAAAAATATGTTCTCCATACAAAATTATAAAAGTAAGTAATTCTAACGGAGTTTTAAGTTCAATTTCTTTTCTACTGCGAAGTAATATTTTGTGGTCACCTATATTTCGATAAAAAGTTCTGTTTCAGCGAAATCTGTAGTATAAATTCAAATTCAGTCGTTATATCCTTGTTTAACAAATTTCCAACGTGAAAGCCAAATCTAAAACTAAGGTCATTTAGTAATAAAAATCTTGTACGTCACATCATGTTGGATACGATCAAAACACTTTATGTAACGCGAGAAATTTCACATTCTGCGGAAAGACCAATATCTCTAGCCGATTCTCCGGGCGTTTTGCGGCGCCTTCTTACACGTTTTCCTATATCAATATCCCATTTTCACAAAGAGACTTCGCTTTTTCTATTGCTTCTTCACAGATTGTGTCTCCAATTTAGGATATTTCAGTCGCTAATGATTTAAAATTATGATACGCTTCTCTAAAATTCATCCCCAGATCTTGTAATCTGAGCTGCACACGATCAATCCCCCTTAAGATTTCATACCATAAATGAACTATTGGTGTGAAACTAAAATTAGTATATTTTGCAACAGAACTGTAGCTTCGCTTCTGGTGTCACTTGTGGTGTTAGTGTCCTTTGCTTATTGTTCTACGTGTTCTAACTACATTCTCTGGCCCATCGACGACAACGCTAACCGCTTGTATTCGCGAAATGTTTCTTATCTGAACAATTGGTTGTATGGGATACATGCTATATATACGAGCGATCTCTATGATTTTTTCAGACAACATAATGTGTTATGAACGAAATCAAATGGTGAAATTTGAGGTTCCAGTAGTTAAAATTGGGCAGAAATTATTAAAAGTTTCTTATCTGAACAATCGGTTATATGGAATATATGCTATATATACGACCGATCTCTATGGTTTTTTCACAAAATAATATACATATGCTATATAGGCAAGCATTTAGCTCCAATTTGATAAATTGAGGAAGATATGGCAAAAATCTCTTTTTCGAAAAATCGCTTATATGGGGGATAGATGCTTCAGTGGTCCGATCCAACAGCGGTCCAACGGTTTCCGACAAATGTCTAATCGGACACCTAAATATACCGCCTCACCAAATTTTATCAAGATAAAATTGAGGGACAAATTTTCATGCAAACTGGCTGACGGTCATATCTAAATATACTCAGCTCTTCATCCTGATCGATTCGGTATAATTATTGGAGGGTCTATCCCTTCTTCTTTAAGGACTTTAAATTTTCAGACTCGTGAAAAAACCTAATATACCATTTAATTTTCATGGAAATTATAAAAATGGAAGAGAAAATCGAAACACCGCAGACAATGGCATATGCAGACTTGAGCATCATATTTGCTGTAATATATCCACAAATCTCTTCGAGGCTATCGCGCTTTACATTTATTTAATTTTTGTTGTATGTGCACAAAACTTCCACAATATTATCACAGCTGGCAGCACAATAGACACGCGTAACATCCAAGATGGAAGCATAAATGGCGTGCCAAACTGGAAGCGCAGGAGTCACGCGTATCTGAAAAGTCAGCGCAAATTTCGGGACAAGAGTCTGTACTTCATCGAAATTGTAAGAGCAGGATGCAAAAACTGCACAATTTGAGGAAAAAAGCGGTGCCGAGCTGGATACATCGAGAGGTCGTATACAGAATTTGCATCTGCATCGCCCAGCTGTTTCAGCGGAAATCCAAAAATAAAAACTCTATCCTTTGAAAAGGCCTTGTGCTGAAATCTTACAGAACATTCAGTGCCTATGCACCATATATCAGGACGGGTACGACAACAACTCTTTGACGTTTTGTTTTTCGTTTTGTCCTCTTTAGTTTGGTAGCGTTGGGCAATAGTGTCATGCACGAAATGCACCTGGCCTTGAAGGAGGTTTTGGATTGCAATTGCTGGCACATCGGCAAATGTGAAGTGGAACCTGTGTTAACGCATCATGTTAGGTGCCGCCAATGTGTAAAACTTGTATATATTGTAACGAATTTACTTCAATTCCCCTTATTTGCAACCTTCTGCTACGTTCGATTCACTAAACTGTTGAATAAATAACCCCAATATTGAATAATGCAATAATGGTCTTTATAAGACTACTTGAAAATAACACTTATAATTCGCAACTGATAGCTTGCTTAAACAAAACTGATTTTTAAAATAATACTGCTATTGCTCGCTAGATAGCGTCTTAAATCCAACTGATTATCGCGCCTCTACGGTTGCTGCCTTTTATACTCTCTGATTTCCTCGTTCGCATATTCTAGGCGCTCCCATTTCCAGAATCTACTAGTTGGCCATCAGCTATCAAATTTCTCAGCTGTAACTACAGATGTACGATTTTATAGCTTCTCTCATTGCATATTTTCGAGAGTATCTCAGATATATGCATGTGGTTGTGCGTTGCTTCTGCGCTGCGTGTACGTACATATGTGTAGACATAATGATTGATTCGTTTATGTAAATACAAGTGACTGTTTGCTTTATTGTTGTTGTGACTTCATTTACTTAGCATCAGACTAGGGATGCGAGTATCACTTAGTGTCACTAATATTCGTCACACTGCCCTCCACCTAAGTCTGATCGTCCTGATCAGACAAATCTCTCGATCTAAACGCTTCCAGCCTTTCCAAATGAACCACTTTCATTTTGGTTCGTGGTTTGCCAATGGTTTGTATGCGGTACACTACATCATTGATCTGTTTTACAACTTTGTATGGGCCTTCCTAATTACACTGCAATTTCGGGGACAACCTTTTTTTCGTTGTGGGTGGTATAACAGCACCAAATCTCCTTCCTGAAAACCTTCCAATTTAGTTGCTTTATGGTATCTGGCTTTCATCTTGTCACTAATAATCTTTGCTCGTTGCCTTACAAGATCGTGTATCTCTCTCAGCTCTTCTTCCAAGACACCAGTGGATTTCTTGACATTTCTCTCCGCATCGGCATCTATCCCAACTTCAATCAGCTGGCAGCCTAAGTCATTGCCAAAAATTACTTTTGCAGGGGTTTGGTCCGTTGTCTCATGCACTGCTGATCGGTAAGCCGTCAAGAATAATGGTATGCTGGTATCCCACTCCTTATGGTACTTGTCTATTACTTTCCTTAAATGCCCCTCCAAGGTTCTATTGAAACGTTCCACCATACATCGGACTGAGGGCAATGCAGTTGTCCGTGTTTTCCGAATGCCCAACTTCTTGCACATTTCTTTGAACACAGCTGATTCAAAATTCCTGCCTTGCTCAGAATGTAACTCCATTGCTACACCATACCTTGCAACCCATTAGTTTGTAACCACTTCTGCTACTGTTTCTGCTTCTTGATTGGGATTGGGTATACCTCTGGGTATACCCATTTGCTGAAATAATCCATAACCACCAGCACATATTTGTTTCCGCAGTTTGCTAGTAGGAAATGGAGCTGCGACATCAATAGCGATCCTTTCAATGGCGCACCTGAGTTATATTACTTCATCTGGCCATGACTTCGGGTTTTTGGGCCCTTTCGCTGTGCTGCAAACCTCGCAGTTCGCAATCCACTCAGTGACCGACTGACGGCAACCAACCCAATAGAATCTCTGTTTAATCTTCTCGAGCGTCTTTGTGATTCTAAGATGACCTCCGCTTGGACCATTATGCAGCTCGCTGAGCACGTCGGGAATCCTGTTTCTGGGAACAACTATCAGTTTCTTCTTGCATTGACCATCCTCACTCTCCCATACTCGATAAAGGCAACCGGATATCAATTCTAAACTGTTCCACTGTGCCCAATATGACTTCGCAATGGGACTCTCTGCTGACATATCTTCTCTATTTGGTCTTTCGTTTCGTTCGAGCCCTTGCATAACATGTAACAGATCTGTATCTTCTAGCTGACACTTTCTAGTTGTTCCTTGTCCCATTCATCCGTGCACGTTATAGCCATTAGCCGGACATCTATAATGTCTTCTTTAGCCTCGGCCTTTGAACAGTGCTTGCATTCCAAACTACATGGTCTTTTTGAGATTGCATCGGCATTCCCATGGGTACTACCTTTCTGATGCTCAAAGGAAAAGTCATAGCTTTGTAGCCGCTCGATCCACCGTGTCAATTGGCCTTCTGGATTACAGAACTGCAGAAGCCATTTCAACGCTGCGTGATCTGTCCTGACGCGGAATCGCTGGCCGTAGAGGTATTTGTGAAAATGTTTAATGAACTCTACCAATGCCAACAGCTCTCTCCGTGTAACGCAATAGTTCCTCTCTGGTTTTCCAATCGAACGGCTGTAGTATGCAACTAGCTTCTCCTGTCCATCGACCAGTTGTGATAAAACGCCTCCTATAGCATATCCACTCGCATCTGTATCTAGAATAAAGGTTGCTCCTGGAATCGGATATGCCAACATTGTGCACAAACGCTCTTTCAATGTTTGGAAAGCCACTTCTTGCTCGTTCTTCCATTCAAAAGCTTTATTTTTTCTTGTAAGCTCATGGAGGCTATAGGCTACGCTGGAAAAGTTTGGTAGAAATCGCCGGTAATATGTGCACAGCCCAAGGAAACTTCTTAATTCATGCAAGTTCTGTGGTCTTGGCCAATACTTTACTGCCTCTATCTTTTCATTCGCTGCGCGGACACCTTCTGTCGTTACCTTGTGACCCAAATAATTTACTTCCTTTTTAAACAGCGCACACTTTTTGGGACTTAGTTTCAGACCAGCGCCAGCTATACTCTGGAAAACTTCCTCCAAGCATGTTTTCCAATCACCTTCCTTCCAATACCTGATCCATGAGTCTCTCAAAAGTAGCTGGTGCATTACAAAGTCCAAATGCATTACTGTAAATTGCCAAAGACCATCTCCGACGCTGAAGGCTGTTTTTCCTTTGTCTTCCTCCTTCACTTCCACTTGCCAGTAGCCACTTTTCAAGTCCAGTGTGGAAAACCATTTCATACCAGAGAGCGAGCCCAGAGTGTCGTCAATTCTTGGCAATGGGTAGGTATCCTTTTTCGTGACGTCGTTTAACTTGCGGTAGTCCACGCAAAACCTCGTTTTACCATCCTTCTCCTTCACAAGTACCACAGGTGAGCTCCGTGGACTAGCTGATGGTTCGATAACGCCGCTGCCGCTCATTTCATGAACGATTTGACTCACAACTTCCAGTTTTGCCAGTGAAACATTACGAGGAGCTTGACGTATCGGCCTCGCGTCACCAGGGTCAATTTGATGTTTCATAACATTGGTGCGGCCTGGTTTGGAACCATCCTGGTCAAATATGTTTGCATACTTTAGGAGCAGTTGCTTTGCCTTAGTCTGATAATCTTCCTCTAGCCCCTCCGTCCATGCCGTGATGTCATTTGAAAGATCAGTATTACCAGATTAAACGTGTTCCTGGAGCTGTTCACAGTTAATAACTATTTCAGCCTCTTGGCATCTTCCCAAAATAGCCTCTTTGGTCAGTTTGAGTGGTGACTTGAACTCATTGAGTACTCTTACCGAATACGTCCATCTTGTTTTGTCATAGCCAGGGGTTTTCCTACAATTATGTTCGGTGCTGATTTGTTTGCTGCTTCGACAACCCACAATTTGTCTGTCCCACAATCTCCATCAAACTTTGCCCAGATGACTGCTTCGGATTTTGGTGGTATTTGCTGACTCTCTTCCACCAGCACTCGTTTACTGCTGTAGCCTCTCTCGTAGCCGAAATTAAGTGGCACATCCATGTTCTTATATCGCATCATCTTGCTTTGCATATCGATCTTGATGCCTTGGTCGATTAAGAAATCCACTCCAATTATGATTTCATCAACAATCTCTGCCACTATAAAATTGTGTACTACTGTGACGTTCCCAATTGCGATTTCACATGCTACTTCACCTAGAACCGTGGTGTCTTCTCCAGTGGATGTACGCAATCTTGCTCCGTGCAATGGTCTTATTTCCTTCTTGAGTAAATCCGCTCGAATGATGGAATAAGATGCACCCGTATCTACAGTCAGTAAACGTTCCTTTCCATCCACATTCCTCCGACAGTAAGATTGTTTGAGCTTCTTCCAATTTGTGAGATAGAGATTATGGGGCATTCAATTGAGGAAGCCAGCTGTTCCCCTTGCGGCTGACTCGCTTTAGTTTACGATTAAGTAGATTTGGAGATTTGCTCATCCCCTTCAGCTCTGCGTTTACGGCCACCCACATTGTTGGAACTATTAGAACCGGTGCCGCAATGGCGTACAATGTGACCTGGGTTGCCGCACTTGAAGCATTTCATAACTCCAACATTTTTCTGTTGTGACCCCTTCAGTACTTCCAAAAGTGTTTCTACCCAGTCTGGCCTTTCCACTTCCACGCGATGAGCTTTGTACGCTGGCTTACTCAAAAGTGAGGCTGTTTCTTGAGTCAGTGCGTGCGATACCGTTTCAGCAAATGTTAGTTTTGGATTCGCATATGTAGCTCGTTTCGTTTCTACATCTCGTATGCCATTTATGAAGCTCTGGATTTTTACCCTCTCGGTGTATTCCACGAGTGCGTCCGCATTTTCTAGACGGCCAGTCTTTCGACATCCGACGCAAACTCCTGCAAAGTCTCATTCACTTTTTGGTAGCGATTTTGTAACTCAATTTGATATATCTGTTGCCTATGCTCGCTTCCGTAACGTCTCTCGACAGCGGTCATCAATGCTTCATAACTGTTCCTTTCGAACTCTGGAATAGTCTGTAAGATTTCAGCTGCAGGCCCTTTCAATGCCACGAACAGTGCAGCAACTTTATCTTCAGCATTCCAGTTGTTCACTGCTGATGTCTTCTCGAATTGAAGCTTAAAGGCCTGCAAAGGAACAGATCCGTCGAAAGATGGAGTTTTTACCTTCGGATTGCTTGCTGAAATAGTCGGCCGATTTAGTTGTAATTGCTTTAAATCTTCTGCCTGAAATTGAGCCATTTTTGAATCCTGCGCTTCCAGTTTTGATGACACCTGTTCCAAAATTTCTGCCAACATTTCAGATATACGTGCCTCTTGCGCTTCCAATTGAGATACCATATATGTCTTTTGGTCTTCCAATTGAGATGACACTTGCGACGTCATTTCTGAAATACGTGCCTCCTGTGATTCCAGTTGCGAGGCTATACATGTCTTCTGTTCTTCCAGTTGAGTTTCCATCTTGGATGTTATGCGTGTCTCCTGTGATTCCAGTTGAGTTTCCATCTTGGATGTTATCTGTGTCACATTTCTGAGAAACGTGTTTATTGTGCTTCAATCTTGGACGTTATACGGTTCTCCTGGGATTCCGATTGTGATGAAATTTGTGACAACATTTGGTTCAACACTGCTAGTATCGCGTTAGTGTCAACACTTGCCAATGGATTCGGAGTCTCTATCTTCTCTTCCACTTTAGTCGCTGGCTCTTCCACATCAGGATAAAAGACATACTCGTCTACATTAATTCCCTCCAACTCTAATACTTTTCGTAGCCGTGCTTGAAGTTCGATCTTATTGCCGGTTGTATTCAACCCACGGTTCTCCAACTCCTTTTTCAGTTGCTGGATCCTTAATTCACTTAATTTCGTCATGTCCTTGTTGTGCTCTGCAACTCTGGAGTTTATTCAACAATTCCTCTTCTGACACCAATTGTAACGAATTTACCGCAATTCCCCTTATTTGCAATCTTCTGCTAACGTTCGAATCACTAAACTGTTGAATAAATAACCCCAATATTGAATAATGCAATAATGGTCTTTATAAGACTACTTGAAAATAACCTTATAATTCGCAACTGATAGCTTGCTTAAACGAAACTGATTTTCAAAATAATACTGCTATTGCTCGCTAGATAGCGTCTTAAATCCAACGGGATATCGCGCCTCTACGGTTGCTGCCTTTTATACTCTCTGATTTCCTCGTTCACATCTTATAGGCGCTTCCATTTCCAGAATTTACTAGTTGGCCATCAGCTATCAAATTTCTCAGCTGTAACTACAGATGCTCGATTTTATAGCTTCTCTCATTGCATACTTTCGGAGGTATCTCAGATTCATGCATGTGGTTGTGCGTTGCTTCTCCGCTGCGTGTACGTACATATGTGTAGACATAACGACTGATTCGTTTATGTAGATACAAGTGGCTGTTTGCTTTATTGTTGTTGTGACTTCATTTACTTAGCATCAGACTAGGGATGTGAGTATCACTTAGTGTCACTAATATTCGTCACAATATTTTAAGGTTCATCCCTCTTTATTTTGGTCCTTGCAACACCCATATTCTATATATTTTATATATATACATAAGCATTTATAAATTTGAATGGATTTTTACTCACGCACATACAGTGCTCGGTTAGAGTTCCCAACAAATATCGAAGTATGTAGATACATTTGTATATTAATAAGTATGATGTATTAACATTTTTACATTAAGGTGTTTCATGGTCTTTAACAATAACTACCATATTAAGACCCCCGAAACAACCTTGTTTAATGCTCTAAACAGATTTTCGATGGCCTGTGCATATTTGCCCTACTATTTTATTACAAAATGAATAATTGTTAGAAGTTATCTATATACATACCCATAGCAAGAAATATTAAATGCCACTATTGATTTTTGCGGATATGAGCACGCCTTTGGTAAAAGTGCGACTTCCTCGGAAACGATTTGTCTGACACCTCAGTCCTTCAAGTTTGTAGACTTTAAACAGGCATATTCTATTGATAGTCATATATAAGACCAACTGAACCTTAATCCGGTTATGCTACGCCTCACGTTTTTAGAAATTTCACGCGCCCAACGCTTTTATTTAATTGTCTGAGCAACGCCCTAGATTGATGAGGAGTGTGATGACTAGTACCTAGGACCTACCTAATTATTTTCTAGTTTTTAGTATTATTATTACTTCATGTAAATATTGTTTTCAATAAAACCGTTTAACCTAAAAATTTTTGTTTAATTCTTTTATTTTAAATTCGGTACAAGGGAAGCTTTCCGTCCAAGTTAATATTTGAGAAAATTTTCTCCGGAAGAGCACCACGGACTAGCCTATTCCAACAAAGCTAATGAACAAGCTAATGAACAGTGTAATGAACAGTGCGATTTGCTTGGGATTTGAGAAGCTTTTACTTCCGGAAGTGAACCAGTGACCGATCTATCATGGATCGATTTGCTTGAAACTACGAAAAGGAGTTGCTCTTCGACAAGCTTGTTATTCGGAACCCTTTCTTTCTGAAAAGTGAACCAGGATGGTGCGATTTGTTCGAAATGTATTATGATGGCAGCCTTTCGAATAAGTTGATCTTATAAATAAAAGCAAATGCAAAATCTGTTGGTAGATTTATAAGTCAAGAGTGAATAACCAATTTTAAAAACCATATCTGGATCCATTTCTGAGAAATAAGTCCCAGAATGTGTTTTCTCAATATAGGTATCAAATAGGAGAGGAATTAAATGGATGTGAAAAAGAGAAAAGAGGAAAGAGAGGACAAGTGGCAGTGGTTAAGAAAAAGAGCGAAAGGGGAGATATACAAAAAACCATAGGCTGAAAAAGAGAAAAAGGAAATTAATAGAAAGGTTCCCACTCCTGTAGACGGAGAGAAAGATAATTCTGAAAGGAACCCAAAGAAGAGAAGGAGATGAAGAAAAAATAGGAGAAGTTTGAGGGAGTGGAATTAAGAGAGAGTGGGAGAGAGAAATGAGGAAAGAGAGGAGGGAAAGGCAGGAAGAAAAAAATTTGTATTGCAGAGGCTACAATATGTTTACTGAGAAAGTAGATTCACCGCAAAGAGGAGTATTATTGGACAGGAGTTCATTTAAATCATCTATCTATATCTTATATCTAAAGCGGAATGCGATTTTAAAAACTATTTATGTATAGTTTTGTAGTGTTTTATAAAAGCAAAGATATTTGGGCCACTCACAAGAGTGTCATATGTATTAGAATTTTAAGATTTGAGTTGCTTCCATGATTTCCAATATAAAATTCTATTAAATCATAGTAGATGAGCCGAATTGGACACCTTTTTAATTGCCTAATTACAATCGGCAGGTCATGATATTATACATTTATATAGAGATTCCATATATGAGGAAATTGAGGTAAGTGATAGTAGGAGTAAGTGTGGGTGTGGGAGTATGAATGAAAGTGGGAGTAAGAGTGAGAGTTTGAATGGAGCGATACTTGAAAAGACAGTAGCTCGGGAGCGGGTGGAAGATAAATGGACAAGAATAAGGAGAAAAATAGAAGATAAACTAGAAGAGAATGGAAGCGTGGCTCACTTTTGAAGTTCAGGCAAACCCATTTTCGGGCCGAACAAAGGCTGCCAGGTACTCAAGTATTAATGTAATAACATGGCACGAGGGAATTCAGGCCAAGCTTTTTCCAATCTTTAAAAGGAATTTATATGTTTCTTTTATCCGAACAATGTAGATGACTTTTTCGGGTACCTTTTAGAACTTGTATCACCACAGCCCTTGTGGTTTGATTACTGGGCGTCGTCTTTAGGCTCTTAAAATGATCACGCCCAATATGATTAAAACTGCTGAATATAAAAAATATTAGTAATATCCATGTGATGTCTCCAATACTAATGACACAATACTAAAAAACAACACAGGTTTCGCTGAGATGTAGCTAAGACAATCGACCGGACTGGCGAATACATCCTGTGAATTGCATCATCCAAAGTACCACCTTAACGTAAGTAAATATCCCACAAACTTCTGTGCAGAGCAAATTACTTAACAAAGCTAATTGGTGATAAAGCCGCAAATTAACTGAAACTCTTTGTGCTTGCGTAGCAGAAGCACTTGATTGGAAAACGCCAAGAGGCGGATTTAGAAGCTTGCGTAGAAGCTCTTTATTTCAAATATTCCTTCTTTTGTTAACTTTTTGTTACTTTTTTTAACTTTTATAAACAAACATTAGTATTGGATATGTCTGGCTACTTTTCGAAAAAGTTTTAAAAAACCTAAATAAAGGTGAATCGTACGGGCGTTTCCTGCGTTACGAGCTTTCCTGTTCAAAATCGCTTTTTATATAATATAGGATAGGATAGGTTAGGTGTAGCCGCCCTGATAAAGATAGCTCACTTGGACAACACGAAGGTCCGTTGTGATACCACATACACCAAAAATAACGGTGACTTAGATCTAGCTACTTAGAGAATCGTTGGGTAGCAACGATAAAGCTCCGAATGATACCGATCTCAACTTTGGATATATCCTCGGGAGATCCAAGTGAGTCGCGACCGAAGTACTTTCGCCTAGTTCTGGCAAAAGCTGGACAATCAAGCATAAAGTGATTTGGTGATTCCACCTCATCATCCTCCATACAGCTGCAGCAGGATGGAGTTTCCAGTATATTGAGACGTACCGCATGGATACCCATGGGACAGTGCCCTGTCAAAACCCCAATGACCATTGATAGGTGAGCCTTAGTGAACCCAATTATTTCAGCAGACCTCCTGCCATCCACTTTTGGCCAGAAAGATCTTGCTACCCTGCAAGACGTGGTATCCGCCCAACGTTTGCTGAGCTGATTCGAGGCCCAGCTATGGAGGAGCAATCCACAGGTGGCCAGCGGGATCCCGAAATCCCTACAGCCATCTTCACCCGGTTCAGTTGTACCGATGCGGGCTAAGAGATCCGATTGACAGTTACCCGGGATATCACTATGGCTCGGGACCCAGATTATCTTAATTGTAAAATAATTCGATGCAATCTCAAGCGCAGGTCAGGCACTCCCAGACCACCCTCGATCGCACTGTAGTTGAGCTCAAGGCCTTGATAGCCGCTTGGCTATCAGAGTAGATGTTAAATTCCCTAACCGTGGTAGCACTGGATAGCATTCCATCCACCGCATCCTTAATCGCAGAAATTTCCGCTTGGAATACACTGCAGTGATCAGCCAACTTAAACTTGCGGCTTAAATTTAGCTCTTGACAAAAGACTCCCCCACCAACCTTTCCATCCAGCTTTGACCCATCCGTGAACAAGTTAACTGGTCCCATGCCCCAGATAATTCCTCTTCCCCAATCCTCTCTCTCTGGAATAACTGGGGTGAAGGTTGTTATAGGGAGCAGTTATCGGCATACAGTAGTCCGTTCTGTCCGGGATGAAGTCGAAACTGGTAAGAAGGCTAGAGTGTCCGCGGTGAGAAAGTCTATATCCCATATCACGAAGCCTGACCAACGACCTTGCCGCGGCCGCCTTTCCCGCAATATCTACTGGATATATGTTCAGCATGACGTTCAGTGCCAAGGTAGGTGTTGTTCTGAGAGCGCCACTGATACCGATCAGCGCCGTCCATTGCACTGACACTAATATTTTGGAGGTGCCCGCCGTGTCCAGTGCTTTCCACCAGACCAGCACCCCATATAGCAGAATCGGTTTGACCACCATCTCATAAAGCCAGTGTACTATTCTTGGCGAGAGTCCCCATCTCTTTCCGATAGCTCCTCTGCAGCAGTACAAGGCAATGGCGGCCTTCCTGGCCCGATCTTCCACATTGGGTCTCCAGGACAGTTTCTTGTCCAAAACAATCCCCAAATATTTAACCTATCAGAAAGTACCAACGGTACCCCTCCAATCGAGGGAGTTCTGAAATCGGCATCTTATATCTCCTTGTGAAAAGGACCAATTCCGTTTTTCCCGGGTTGACCGCCAATCCACATGATTCAGCCCACCTAGCCACAGTATCCAGGTAGCCCTGCAGAACATCGCGCAGGTGCCCAGAAATTTGCCTCTGACTAGGATAGCGAGGTCATCTGCATAGGCAACCACCCGACAACCACTGGCTTCCAGCTCCACAAGAAGCTCGTTGACTACCACAACCCAGAGGAGAGGAGATAGGACACCCCCTGTGGCGTGCCCCTGCACACCTTCCTCTTAATTATGGCCCCTCCCCACTCCGCTGCGACAATTCTGCCCCATAGAAGTTTGCTAATAATTCAACCAGAGCCACCTCGACTCCTAAACCCACCAGAGCACTTTCGATTGCCCCCGGTAAGACATTGTTAAAAGCTCCCTCGATGTCTAGAAAGGCACCCAGAGCATACTCTTTGTGTTCTAGGGACCCCTCTATTTGCTTACAATCGAATGGAGAGCCGTTTCCGTCGATCTGCCCTTGCAGTACGCATGCTGTGAAGCCGACAGTAACCCCCCGAGCTATCCTTTCCCGTAGGTAAAGGTCAATCAACCGCTCAAACGTCTTAAGAAGAAACGACGAGAGACTGATTGGCCTGAAATCCTTAGGTGATACATGAAGCTTCTGCCGGCCTTCGGAATGAAAATAAACCCTAACCGTGTGCCAAGACTTCGGGATATAGTTTAAGCCTGAGGCAGTTAGTATATATGATGCCAACCAGCGGCAGGAAATCCCCAAAGACCTTTGAAGCTGCGCAGGAATGATTCCACCAGGCCCGGAGACTTATAGGGCTTGAACGACCCTATAGCCAGGTTATTTGACTTTCCCGTATTGGAATGGCAGCACTTCTGCATGGCCAACGACCGCCGACCATGCAGGCGAATATCCCTGCGCAACTGGGACATCGGGAAAAATGATTGTCCAGTAAAAGCCTTAGGGACTCCTCGCTACTCATCGACCAGTCCCCACCATCATCTCTCAGATACCCAGAGGAGCGGGATTCCTAGAGAGTATTTTTCTAAATCTCGCGGATTCATTGCAGCCTTCTACGTTTTCGCAGAAGCTTCGCCAGCATCTCGCTTGGCTATCCTTATTTCATATTTATAAATCCCCAGACTCACCTTATAGAGCTCCCAGTCCGAGGGTAATTTACTCCCCTGCTCTGTTGAAGAGCCGCCGACTGGACGCTCTTAGGTCGTCAAGAGAATCCGACCACCAGGGCGGCTTGCCCTTCCCCCTGTAAGTTTTCAATGGGCAGACAGCTGAAGGGCGCTATTGGCTTGCCGAGGTGAAGTTTTCCACGAACGCTGTCTCAGATTCGGACAGGCCCGAACTAATGATAGGCACCGCAGGCAGTAGCTCTCCCAACTTCCTACAATACAAGTCCAGCTAGTACTTTTAGGGTTCCTAAAGATATTTTACGGGGACGTTCTTCGTTCACTGAGAACTGAATATATCGGTGATCAGAGAGGAGTGCTCGTTGAGAACCCTCCATCCAGATATCCGACCTTCCAGTTCTCTACTAACCAGGGTGAGGTCCAGGACCTCCTCCCATACCGCAGTAATAAAGTCGGGTCATTCCCCCTATTACATATACAAAGTCCCTCATCTACAATACAAAGTAAATAAAGACTCACCTCTAGTGTTGGTATCCGAGCTTCCCCAAATGCTATGACGGGCATTAGCATCGGCACCGATGATCACGCCAACACCTCTCCGCCTTGCTTCAGCGGTGATTTCACCCAGTATCGCAGGTGGTGGTCCCTCTACGTCCCCGTGGGGCATGTACGCTGAGACCACCCACATTTCATTACTTCCTCGCTCGAGCAGACCGTGGTTACGTCAGCATTGCTGAAATTAGAGAGAATAAAAGCTGTAATCTCTTTTTAACAAGCAGACAGGATCTAGGCCTACTTGCCTCCCCATGCACCAAGGTGTTGAATTTTCCAGTCCTTAATCCAGAAATCTTACTGCCGTTACTACTCAGCCACGGCTCCTGGACAAGGACTATATCCACTACGCCTTTTTCAAGGCAGAGCAACAAATTTGCGGAAGCCGCCTTAGAGTGCTGAAGATTGATTTGACGGATTTCCATCAAAAGCGCTCTTCTTCCGCACCCCATCCTTGGCGGATTCGTATTAGTCTTGTCCATTCTAAAAAAGTCCCCCCTCAAGGCCGCTATCCGGAGCCGATGTGTAGTCACCCTTTAACGGTCTCGTGGTTATCTATGCTACGCAGGGAGGCCACGCGAGGGTTGACGCATTACCTTGTGAGTAATGCGTTCAGAGCCAGACGGACGCGAAGCGGGAAAATCTTCAACCGCACCTACACCACCAACCTAACGGCGACGGAGCCGGAACGTACCTTGAGGCCCGCCACGGTTTTAACGGGACGTGGGCAGGTGCAGCATAGTTTCACCCGACCTACTAAAGTGGCAGAATACCGCACCTACCAGCCCAAAGTCATCAAGTCCCAAATTTAATGTCAATCAAAGCCCTAAAAACAGTCCAGTTCGTCACCGTTGTGTACCGATCTTGACTCTTAAAGAGTCCTCCCTCCCCTGAGCTCGGCACATGACTCAGGGGGTGCAGGTTTTATCGAGTTGTCCTCTCTAGATCCGCCATTATCAGTAGAAGCAGGGCACCTCGTGCAGGACGTGAAAACTAATCACGCGTGACATTCGTCACTATGGCCGGTCTAAGACTGAAATC